>JAJAGP010000016.1:259707-339707 GCA_025084515.1 Ancistrus triradiatus
TCAAAGTCTGCTCTTCACAACACGTTTGTGGAAGTGTATCATGGCACGAACAAAGGAGATTTCTGAGGACCTCAGAAAAAGAGTTGCTGATGCTTATCAGGCTGGAAAAGGTTACAAAACCATCTTTAAAGAGTTTGGACTCCACCAATCCACAGTCAGACAGATTGTGTACAAATGGAGGAAATTCAAGACCATTGTTACCCTCCCCAGGAGTGGTCGGCCAACAAAGATCACTCCAAGAGCAAGGCGTGTAATAGTTGGTGAGGTCACAAAGGACCCCAGGGTAACTTCTCAGCAACTGAAGGCCTCTCTCACATTGGCTAATGTTAATGTTCATGAGTCCGGGGGGCGGTTCACACCAGATACTGAAAGCAAAGGTTCACATACTTTTGCTACTCACTAATATGTAATATTGGACCATTGTCTTCAGTAAATAAATGACCATCTATAATAGTTTTGTCTCATTTGTTTAACTGGATTCTCTTGATCTACTTTAGGACAGAAATCTGATGATGTTTTAGGTCATATTTATGCAGAGATGTAGAAATTTCTTAAGGGTTCACAAACTTTCAAGCACCACTGAATCCCTGTCACAGACGTTTTTTATTAATCAGATAAAGTGTAGGAAAATAAATAACAGGCAGTGAGGTAAGGGCCAGGCTGCCATGATGGAAGCATTTAGAAATTTTACGTAGCCCAGCCCTTGTATTCAGTGTGGTTCCCAAGCGCAGATCAGATCCACTGTGGCCACCCCTAATGGGAGCAGCCGAAAGGAGAGGAAGAAGAGTTGGAGACAGCAGATAAATGTTTTATTTGGATTTGCATTCAATATGTTTGACAGCTGGTGTTCCTCCATGTTCTTTCAACACATTAAATTTAAATGCCTGTACTCCCTGTCCTTTTACCACATTAAATTTAAATGCTAGTGGTGTTCAAAATGAACAGTTACATCTACATGCAACAGCTCTTTTAAATGTTTTAGTTTGTGATAACTGAAGTTCCACCATGTTCTTCCAAATTAAAGTGCCCCATTTAAACTGGATCATCTTCTCACCTTATTTTATGTACATTTGTGCTCTACAAGACATTCAGAACTACATTGTGCTTCATGAAGTTCGTTTTTCTTCTTAATTGTTGAATTATTGTCAGCCTGTGTACTACACTGCCATATTAATGATCAAACGGCACGAGCTATAGTTCAAGAGCTTTAACTTTGCTGAAGGGAAAATTTTTCAAGGTTCAGAAGGTTCAGTTTGAATGCAAGTTCACACACTGAAATGATGCCTTAATAAAACACACACACACGGTAGTCTGAGCCCCAAAAATATTATTTGTTTGTCATGCTAGACTCACGGTATTTTATTGTTCACCCATTTCTAGTAGAAATAAGAAAATGTGAAGCTGAATGTTATTGACAAACATAATAAATGTGTCCATCTGAAGAAAATGCATTTTTGAAGATCTGCTTTTAAGCTCCGTCCTGGATCTGCTTGTGTTCTGCAATAAACTAGTTGGGAGGAGACAGCAGTACATGTTTCAAATGAAGATATTAACACAACTGCTAAATCAAGCTATGGAAGTGTATGTCTCAACATCAGACACGTGCAACCAATTCCAGAATTATTGGCATCCTTGGTCAAGTTGGGGAAATAAATTATTTTTAATCTGTGTTGTTCATTAACCTTATGACAAGGTATCATCTAATGATGTGTTCGTATTTACATTTAACCTGAATGTTTAGGAACTAATTTATGACTCCCTATTTCACTTGGGTATAAATATATAGGTGAGCATTAGATGAACGTTTTCATAGTCACTCAACAACATGGGAATAATTAAATAAACATACAAATGAAGAGATACATACCGTATTTTTCGGACCATAAAGCGCACCGAATTATAAGACGCGATATCAATGATCGACTGCTAACGGGTATATTTTCATACATAAAGCGTTATAAGGTTATAAGGCGCATTAAATGAAACAAAACTCTTAAGTTCCCTCGGAAGCTCAGTTTGGTCTTTACCTGGTGCAGGGGTCTTCTTGCTTCCTCCACTTCCGTACCATTGATTCGTTAATGTTGAATTCTCTCACAGCTGCTCTATGTCCATGTTGTACTGCGTGACTGATAGCGTTGTGTTTGAAATCCGCTTCGAAAATAAATGAATGAATGAATGCACGTACCCTAATGCTGAAGCACATACCGTATTACTCCGCTATGCTGCGCACTGCGGTGGCCGTAACTTACCAAGGCCGTGCTAAAACATTGACAGATTTATGAGCGCCGTGTACCATCTACAATCGGTTCTAGGTCAGAAAGCACAACCAGAATTAATTCATACATTAGACGCACCGCATTTTAAGGCGCACTGTCTTTTTGAGAAAGTTAAAGGATTTTAAGTGCACCTTATGGTCCGAAAAATACGGTAAGTGTGTGGATGTGCAAAAATCAGACCATAGCTATTCGAGCTACAGGCCTGCAAATGCCCATATGTATTATTAGGGCAAAAAAGAATTTTAAATGACCTGAAGTGTAATGAAGCTGCCCGATGAGAGTGCAAGTGTATTTTATTCAAAACTGGTATGGTATGGCATGGCAACACCACTCCAGAAACACAGTTGTCCTGAAACCAAAATGTTTTTGTTTTTGCAAAAATGTGCATTTTTGTTGTATTTTTTAATAATGTGTAATAGAAATATTATTGCTATCCAACATTTCAAACAGTTATTACTTGTTGCTTATCTGACATCTCTGAAGATCCTGAAAGAGTTTTATACACCTGACACTTGTGCTGCTGATCTGCTGCTGCTCAAACTGAACAAGTCTGGGCTGACTGGTGAGGGAGGGGAACAAACAGCATTTTATTTACTTAGTAATATTTATTATCACTTTTTACGCAATTTTTAGTGTTTTCCAGACTTTTCACACCCTTGCAATTCCCAGATGCCAGCCATTTGGCAATTTATGGACTCTCTCCTGTCCTGCAATTTAATCACATCCTCTGCTATTTAAACTCCTTGTTTGGAGTAGTTTGTGTGAAGCCACATGTATGCTTGTTAATAATATCTTTAAAGGAGTGAGCAAGGATATCCGAAATGCATACATTGGACGTTATTTGTGAGAGTGCACTTAAAGAAAAGCACTGGTGTGTGAGAACACTTGAGTCCATTTCACCAATACCGGCTCTCACAGAGCCCTAACTTCAACCCCATTAAACACCTTTGGGATGAACTAGAATGGAGATTGTGAGCCGGGCCCTCTCATCCAACAGTGTTTAACCTCACAAATGCTCTTCTGGATGGATGGACAGAAGTTCCCACAGACACACTCAAATCTTGTAGAAATCTTTCTCAGAATAGTAGAACCTGTTATAGCTGCAAAGGGGGGACCAACTCCCTATTCATGCAAATGGATTTAAATGGGATGTCATAAAAGCTCCTGTATGTTAGGAGTAGGTGTCCCAGTACGTTTGTCCTGCATCTTCTGGCAGGACGATAATCCAAAACATGCATTTAAGTTCATAAGAAATTGTTTCAATGGCGACATAATCAAACTTTTAGCCTGGCCATCCCAGTCTCCTAACCTAAACCTTGTTAGAATCCTGTGGGGTAAGCTCACGAGAGAGCACCTAGGACCCTGGAGGATCTGGAGATATTCTATATTAGGGAGCGTCTCCGATTGCAAAAGTACAAACAGCATAGGTACCAATAGTTGTGACACCATGGTTAGGTTAATTTATTATTTTTAATGTAAGAAAGAACTGATTAACCACAACCTGTTTTGGTGCCAGTAATTCTGAAGCTGACTATATGTGAATATTGTGGTTGTATATGCTGTTCTTTAGTCAGCCAAGGGTTTATCTGCATGCAGTGTATTCCAGTGTTTATGCATGTTGTCCAAACTTCTGCACCCCAGGCCGGATTGTCATGCAAACAGGGTCCCTCTGCCTCTCTTGGCTTAAATGTGTTTTTCTTCAGCAACGTTTACTACAGGTGAAAGGAACAAGCATTTTTGGCATCAGTGCTGCAGCTCCGTTCCAAAGGATTGTTAATAGGTTTGTTTCTTGTACTTTCCGTCGGCTGTGTTTATAGTGTGGGGTTTCGCATTCCTACATGGATAAGTTTGAACACCACTATCAAGGATTGGACACCAGTTTGTTGGTATTAGGTATACTCATTCACCTTCATTTGTTGTACTTAAAAACAATTCCAAATAAGCGCTCAGTCTGTACGAAATTCTGGAACTCGAAATGCGCTGGAACCGAGTGGCACTGCTTCTCATTAAACATGGCTTGCAGCAATCCTTTTGTTTTCTCTTGTTGCGGCCCAACTTTGTTTTATCTCTGGAACAACATCGGTGAGTCCTGATACACAGAGGAAAGCGTGTAGACACTGTGTTTGGACAGAGTGGGCCAGCTCCGATCATTTGTTTCTTCCTTTTCTAAGTATTAAGTTCTAAATTCTGAGAACTTCTCATTGTTCCCTGCTGATGCCAGTCTATAGAGTTGTACTGGTCTATGCAGTTCGGGGTCATTGAGATAAACCAACATTCTAGCTGGGGATCATAATCTTTTTATCATCCAGTAAAGAACACCTAGAACTGTAGTAGCTTTTTTCCCCCCCCTTTTTATCCTGCCTTGAGATGGTTAGTATAGATTAAACTTATTCTATTGCAGACACAACCCGAAGGCACCGTCAGTAGTTGAACCCGGGTAACTGCAGTGTTGGGTTTTTTTTTTTTAATAGTAAATGAGACTTTTTAAAGAAAAAGTATACACTTTGACTTTGCTCCCCAATATCATACCTGATGCAGCATATTTGAAATAGAAAATAATGTTGTTAATCTGTTGTATCCTGCATTTTATACTTCCTCACAGACCTGACATTTTCTGAATTCCAATCCTTCCCACTTCAAGTCATTCAGTGCAAGTCATCTTTAATCTTTGTGTCATGGGTCTAAATCTAAAACCAAAGTCACCTAATGTAAACTAGCGAACATCTGCTGTATTTGAATCATTTTTGAGTAGAAATCGGACCAGTAGTCTTTGTTCTCAGTTTAAATAACAGTAAATGGTTGAAAATCTTTTCAGTTGTGTTCATAATATGTAATATATAGCTGTGGAATCTCTGTGGACAAACGTGGCAGTAGAATGAGTTGTAATGAAGACCTTGACTCTTAATATGACACTCATTGTGTCCACCTTCCCAACAACCAGTTTGCCAGCTTTCTGTCCTGTTCTCCTAAACAGTGGTTATAAAGAACTGGTTTTCCCAATTTAATTGAGACCCTGGCTGGCTTGCACAGAGCCCTGACCTTTACTCTGACCTTTGAGATGAGTTGAAAGCTGAAAAATCCAGGGCTTGGTGTCCATCAACAGGGGCCAAATTCAAGGTCATGTTCCAAATTCTAGAGGAAAACTTTCTGAGAATTGTAAATATTGGTGTAATGTTTGTCTTTGGTTGTAATTTATGTATGTCGACAAACTTGTGGCTGTATAGCTTGTGTGGTGGAAAGTAAACTTTAGCACAAGTAGACATTAAGATGATGATTGGATGTATGAAATAATTACAGCTGTAAGTACTGAGCCATCGCTGAGGTATGGACTACCTTATGGATTTTCTCTGACCTCTGAATAAATAGACAGACAGCAGGTGGCTCTGTTTATTTAAGATTGTACCAGTTCAGGCTTTTTGACCAGGTCAAGAGCTTTTACGTGAGCAAGCAGTACTTATTTGACTGGGATCTGTATCTGGTATGTTATCGAGATGAGCTCTTTAGCACTGTCAGATTGGATACATTTCCTAATCAACTAAACTGCTGTATTTAATGTGAACGTGTGTGGTGTTAAAGGACACAACAAGGACCTTTCACATGAAGTGAGGGCCCAAACAGACCTCAAGCCTGCCACTGAAGTGAATGTGTGCTGCAGTTAATATAAAGATGACAGTATTGAATCAATATCAGTTACTGGCTAATACTTGGTGCTATGATATCAGCACCGAATTTAAACTGATAATACGATCAGCTTGACCTAGCTTTGATTGTATTAACCAGAGAGTCACTGATTAGCTCATTTCTCTATCTGTGAGGTCTAGTCCAGTTTTTTTTCACTGTGTACATGGAGTTCATTTTTGAACAGACTTTGGAGTACACTCTGACCCTGCTTTTTTGTTCCTTTGTTGGAGTTCATCCAACCATGATTCATATTCAAATGGGGGGAAATACAAGGTTCTAAATGGAAAAGTATCAAATGTAAAGAGGAATGTGTAATGTATAACTGGGCAGGAGGCTTGTCATCATGGAGCCCAAGTTCAACCACAATCCCATGTCCATTATCTCCTTTTAAACCTAAATGATTTTTTGCTATTTTTCCAGGGTCAGCAGCAGGTATTCCCGTTTCCAGATATCTTTCCTGAGAAAGAAAAAAAACACGAGGAAGGATCTGTCGAGGCAATGCAGGAGAAGTTCATGGAGGATGAGCGACAGAGGCAGAAACCAGACCCTAGAAGAGGGGGCGTTACAGAATGGTTTGGCCTCTAAATACACAGGGCAAAAGGGACAAGATCTGTTGTGTGAGGTCTTTGTGAGGACATCAGTTGCACTTGACCTTCTGTTCCCTGGATGTGGTAGGTTCTGTCCTGCCTTAGAGCATAGCTGGATTCAGATCGGGTCCCAACAGCCTCACAAATTGTCAGCATCATCACTTACTGAGGTCAAGTTAACATGTAGAAGTACACGAAGGCTTTATTCCTGGTATTCATTTCTTTTGAATAAACGGTCATGTCATGGCTGGTTATCCTTGTGCTGTTTAGGATGTATGGACTAAAGCAAGAGCAGAAAAACAGAGACAGGTTAAACTGGGTGTGCCGGCTCAAAAGAAGTGTTTTCAAGCAAGACCTATAAATGTGTCGTATTTGTGTTTTACATTAAACAACTTCCATATATTATCATGTATGTGTAGTCATTTAGTAAACACCCTATTCAGGAGTAACTGATGCACTATTCAGATGCACAATACAAGAAATCGTGGCTGAAGGGCCTTACTCAGGGGCCCAACAGTCCCAGCTTGGCAGTGCTGAGACTTGAACCCTAGATTTTCTGATTCATCGTCCAGTACCTTAACTGCTTATCCACCACAGTCCAAGAATCTCTAGTATGCTTTTCCCATTACCCAGTCCTCGTATATTTACATCTCTGGTAATTGCAGGTTTCCCATTTTGGTGTCAGAACTTAAGTTTTGCATTAGCAATTTATTTGAAAAAGCAAGTTATTTAAAATGTCATAGAATCCTCCCAGAGCAGGTTCTCAAGTATTGAACAGTTTCCCCCTGCAGTCATTTTTCACCACAGATGTCTGGAGTAACCCCTGTGCCAGCTCTCATAGCAGAGAGGCTGACCTCACCTAGCCAATCCAATAATCACCAAGGAGAACGTCAATATTGATAGCGTTTATCCATTGTTTTGTGCCTGGAAACAAGTACCCCCTGCGTTGCTATAAAGCAATTTGATTTAAAAAACAACAAAAGAAAAACAGTGACAGCAGCTGGAGAAGAGAGAATAGAGATCCAGATTCTTGAAGAGTGTCCTCATCGGCTGAAGAAACCCCACGTGAAAGGTGCACAGTGTTTGCCAAGCCCCCATTCAGCTCCTGCGCATACCTAATAAAAACCTGCAAGCACACACAGTTTAAGTACAATAGCATTCAGATGTTTGGAAGGACTAAGGAACTGAATTGATTTTAAGCTGTTGAATCTAAGGTAGCTTTGAATAGATCAGAAATTATAGTCTGTACATTGACAATGGACAATTTTTATTTCATACAACCATAAACTGATTTAAAAACATCCTCCATTTGCAGCAGTTCTAGAGTTTCAGGTGTTTGGCATTTCCTAAAAGATGTTTTTAAAGCTATTCAGCAGAAATTTTGACTGACGTCTTCCATAGCTCTTGCTTGAGATGTGACTGGCTTGTTCCTGTCATTTTTGGCGACCTTATGATGATGCTCATCCCACTTCTCAAAAGTTTTTGATGTTTCCAGGCATCTACCATGCAGTGCCTGTTTTCTTTTTGTACATGGTAGCTGTTATTTTCCAGTTTCAAGTATGCCACTGAGTTTTCTGTTTACTATTTAAGGAATCAAACAAATGTGTTTATCACCTTCCGTTTCTTTTTCTTATTCTGGTTAAATCCAAGTTGGTCATCTTCTCTGAAAGACAGTACAACCATCGGCAAAAAATGATAAAAATCAGGCAACCACTTCCGCAGCTTCTTATTTTAATCCATTAGTAAATGAACCACCCAATCAATCAACCCCCCCCCCCCCCCCCCCCCCCCCCGACTGGGAACAACCAACATCTATAGTGTTGGAGTTGCGTCTTGAAGGAGTTTTATAATCCTTTCCATTGACAAGTCTCTTGTGGGGATTGAGAGTCCAGCAGTTCATTAAGGTTCTGTATGCAGTCCTTTTTACTGCATTTTTAGACTTCTGTCAGTACAGTGGTACCTCGGTTCTTGATATTGATTCGTTCCAGGAGGCTTGTTGAGTACCAAAAACGTAAAGCAATTTTTCCCGTAAGTTCTAATGTAAATTGAATGTATCCGTTCCAGACCCCAAGAAAATCCACACTATATTTATATTACATTTAAAGCATTACATGCATTAATGGAGTTGTTTTGTACAGGTGCTCCCTGATTTATGATGGGAATATGTTCTGACAAATCCATTGTAAGTTAAATGTATCATGAACTGATGAGTTTAATTTAGTCTATGCTGTATCATAGTGTATCCAACCTTATAAGCAGCCGAGCTTAAAACATTTACATTAACCTACAGTTGGCCAAAATCATTAACACAAAGCTTGTTTTATAATGGTGTTAAAAGATCTTATGTAATTTAGTGAGTAATGCGTTGTGAAAAGTAAAAGCAAGACACTTACTCTATTGGTGAACTAGCATGGGTGCTAGCATAGCTGCAAATGCTAACTGCGGCCTGTATTATGGAGAACTCCGTTCCTTTTGGTTGGCTGTAATCCATAACATTTTTAGGACCCATGGGGACTTATTTTGTACTAAGAATACAGTACTATTGTTGTAAAATAAACACTAGGAACACAGCAGAGGCTCTGCACTAAGCAAGGGCTATTGTGAATCTGAATCACTGTGTCTGGAATCGTGAATTGAGTTTTGGCTGAAATGAGTCACGTGCCTTGACACATACAAGTTCAAGCAAGTGCGCCGAGCACTGAGCAAACGATGAGAACTGAGACATTTTTCTAGTCAAAATGCATCGAGAACCAAATTCACTGAATTCCGAGGTGGTCGAGAACCGAGGTACCACTGTACTTGTGTTAGATGTGCAAATTACAAGGTGATTCCATCATTTTTCCTCAAAATGGCATAATTCTATATTCTGATCAGGGGGAAAAAATCATTAAAATAATTTAATTTCACTTGTTTGAGCTGTTAAATAAAAACACTTTGGTGTTGTACTCAGATCAGTCTAATTTAGAGTAATCAGTTAACCTAAACGCTTATCATTGGACTGTGGGAGGAAATCGTAGCACCCAGAGTAAACCGACACAGGGACAGGGAGGACAAACAAACTCCTCACCGGCAAAGTCTGAGGTCAGGATCGAACCGGGGACGCTGTAGCCGGAAGGTGATGGTGCTAACTGCTGTGCCACTCTTTTGTCAGGGTAGTAATGGATGACTTTGTAAGAGATCTTTGTAACCTGATAGTTTGGCTTTCAAGTTGCAAGACAGCATAAGAATTGTGCTTCTTAAGAAAGAACTGAGAACTGTAAATGGCAAGGTACTGCATACACTGAATTCCGAGGAGAGATTATAAGCTTGTGTTGTTGAACAGAACAGCAGAGGTGACCTGTGCCAACATCGTTATGTATGTTATAATACCTAGTAACATGTTTGCATTGATTGCCATTAGGACACTGGAAAAATGGCTGTTGAAATTGGGGCGATATATGTATCAGGTATTTAAATAGTATTGGCAATACTAGGAAAGAGTACTGGTAAACCACTAATAAATAAACTTAAGGATTTCACAATGCAGTTTGCAGCTGCTGTGGCTCAGAGGTAAGAGACTGGAATCAGCAGGACCTGGGTTTGTGACGTAATGGTAAGGTGGTGGTTATGTTTTAATCTAACCCAAACTTTTGGCTAATTGGGGTGTGAAGACTGGAAATATAGTCCGTATTGGTAGTGTGTGCTTGTTAATTGTCTATCAGAAGTGTAATACCTTTAGTAGGATGAAAATAAAATGTAGTTAAAATTATGAGATGGATTAATTATTCAGATTGATTAATGACACATAATTATGCCTGAAATCACACGCATTTCCACGTTTAAGATATGCAATGTTCATTTTGGCCGGTAGTGGCGCTGCAGATCCCATTTAAATAGATTTGGTCTCTGTGAAAGTCTGTAAACAGCCTCTCATCTTCCTCGGGGATAAATGGGGGTGAAGTTAAAGAGTGCAGCTTATTATTGATTCTTGGTGCATATGAGTCAGTTTAGGGAGTGGGGTTAAACACAAAAAAGTGCTGAACATGATCAGAATTAAAATAGTTTATTTTAGACAAAGTGTGTTTGTATTAGGTCCTCTCTTGTGGACTCTCCTCTTCAGCTCATCCCAGAAGTTGTCAATGGAGTTTAGGTCAGGAGATTTGGATGTTAATCTAAACCAGCCTCACCACTGTAGACAAATAACATTTTTTCTGAAGTTGTCACGACCCCACAGGTCACTTGGGAGTCTTCTATTTGACTCCTTTTCTCCTTTCAAAAACAAAATCCCCAAAATGTCGGTGCTGAATAATCTTTGGGGTCCAATTTCTTTTGATGTTATCTTGTGCTGGCGTGTTAGGATGCTGAGCCACCTCTGCACCCCTATTTTATTTGATATTCATAAGTCACTGTTGACTCATGCCTGCAGATCGACTCTTGGCCTGGATGTTGCCGTTGATGTTAGGTGATGTCTCTAAAGTGTCACAGTGTGAGCATGAACGGGCATATGCCCTGTGATGGATTGGCGCTTTGTCCAGGGTTGGGTCCCACCTCGCACCCTGTGCTTCCATTTAGATTGAATTAAGTGGGTATGAAAATGAATGGTATATTTTGTTATTTAAGCAGATGGGATGTTTATCCTATCTGGCTCAGAAAAAAGGTGTTTTGTTATCCTTGTCAATGAATCCTTAAATATTGAAAACATTAAAAGTCACTCTTTAGTAATAACACTCCTTCATGCCACGTGATGACTTAAGCCCTTCACGAGTGCAGCAGTGGGGAGTATGGCGCTGATTGGCCTATGCTCTTCCCTCTCCTTTCTCTCTTCGCGCTAGGAGTGCTGTGCCTCTTTGCTTTTTATTTCGTGAGCGTATGTGCACGTGTACAAGTCATTTGACTGTTCGGTTGTGAAATGCTAATGGAAAGGAACTAAATATTTTAAGTAGACTTTGAATTTCTCTCGCTTTCTCAGTCAGACTTGTGTTAGATCCGTAAGCGGGAACATACTTTTTACTCTAAATTTGGAACTGACATGACATCACTGGGCTCAGTTTAGAAAATGAAACACAAGAAAGTGGGTGCAAACTCTCCACAGCACACGGTGGTAGATAGTAACACAAGCCTGTCTTCATTGCTTCAGTACCTATGTCATCTGGTGATGACTATCAGTATGTACCTCTGTCATATGTTATGCAACAGATGATGATTTTAGAAGTACTCCAAATTATAAGGAAGCTGTCCATAGGTTTAGGCATTGCTGACGCCAATTCTTAAATCTTTTACCACAATGCTGGTCTCTCAATCCCACTGAAATGTCAGCATCATCCAGCTATGTGCTGCAGAGATGACCTATCGCGTGTTCCAGTCTGGCTCACCATGTTTTCTTAAGAGAGGCAAATTTACAAGAGCTATCAGAAAAGATAAACTAACCTTTTCAACAATATGAATATATTGTGGTTTGAGTCAGGCTAATAGAAATGTGGCTCTGCAAACATCTTGTGTGGTCTGGTATTTCAAACTATAATAGGGCTATTTCCCCCTCATAATAACAGCTGTTGTCATTTTGACTCATGAATGGTGGCTGTTCTCGCTCATACTAACCAAGAGTTTTTGCTGTGTGTATTAATGAAACAACGTCTGTATTAAAGCTGAAGTCAGTCTGATGCTTCTATAAAAATGCTGGTACACTGAAGGAAATGTATGCCTGCAGTGCTATTGCTGATCAAAGTAGTAATGGGAGATGGCCAGGACAATAAATACTCCATCCTATAAATAGGTGCAAAGCCAGCCTTTAGAAAGCTGCTGCTTTTACTACTCATTTCAATGTCAATGTTCACTAAGACAACCAGCGCAGACCCTGTGCAGGCAGGGGTTTTGGACGGGAGCCATACACATTCTTGACTCCCCTAGGTTGCTGTTAGTTCATCTGAGCTCAGCCAATGCACTCTGTCACCCCGTGGCTTCTCCGTCGGCCTGGTCCACAAACAGCGTTGTTTTCAGGCCCGGCGGGAGACTGTATCTGAGTGCCCGTACACACAGCTGTAGTTTATGACATTCTGTTTTGTATTCGATCTCAGAAAACTGCCAGAAACATGTAAATATCCTATAATCAAATTAAGGGTGGTTGCTAAAGAAAAGGAATCTTTTACAGAGTTTAACCAACATTCGAATGTAAAATATGAAAGCCGCAATCGTTATCCAGACCCAGAGGAAGTCATGTGACCTGATCAGTTACCCACACCATTTACCGACAGCCATTTACGCCTCCCTTCACCTTAATAATGGGTCTAATCCTGTTATTTGTTTTCAGATTCAGTTTCTGTCCATTTTATCCTGCTTTCCACTGGAAAACAATGTGACACGTAGAAAAATCATTCTGCAGTTCAATTTTTAAAACCCATTTTTATATACACTTATCATTATTTATTTATTGTTTTAATTAGTATTTTACTGATTATTTGTGCAGTTTGGTGAGATATTGTGGACACTTATGTTAGTGTTTCATGGCCTGTTCCTAATACTCTACAGGTATGCACTTATTAGTCTGTGTTTATGAGGTTATTAACCTACTTAACCCATTTATTACCTTGCCCGATACATTAGCCTCACAGTTGTCATTTCCCTGTTCTCTTCTGAAATACCTGCTTGCATTGTAAATGCAACAGGAAATACTTTATGCTGTCACATAAATGACAGTTTCTGATTCTGTAAATATGTTTGTGAGTGCAGGGAAAGGAGGGGCTGAGCAAGTCAATGTGTTGCATGCACTTCTAGATTGAAATAAGATTTTATACACTAAGTAGTAAAACAATGATATTACATGAATCAATGTATGGGAAACACTGCAGTATCTTGGTCATTTATTCAACATCTGTACACGAGAGTATCCCATATAGCATTGCATATTACTATATATACAACAATATGGCGTTTGGACAACGTCCACAGTACATAATTCACAGAGTGCATCATGGACAGTAAGAACTGCATACCTGTAATCTCAGCTTGAAGTATTTTTGGCCAACCTATGTTACCTATGGACCTATGGACCTGTGGTAGCCTAGCGGTTAAGGTACTTGACTATGGACCAGAAGGTCCAGGGTTCAAATCCCACCTCTGCCAAGCTGCCACTGTTGGGTCCTTGAGCAAGACCCTTAACCCACAATTGCTTGTATTATAAGACTGTATCAATTGTAAGTCGCTCTGGATAAGGGCGTCTGCTAAATGCTGTAAATGTTAATGTAAAAAATGTAATGTTACCAACTCACCAACAGCTGACGATATGGGATCATTCTGCATTCACATAGGTGTGCAATATATTAACAATAAACTTCACATAAAATTGGTGGATGCAACTATTGTTTTGTCCATGGAGACATTTTTGTGTTGCTAAAAAAATAATGTAAACAAAATTAGATTGACATTTTTCAAACTTTTTTTTACTGCAATACATTTTCATGCAGACAGCCAAACTATCCATTACTTCATAATCGATACCAGTTCTTGGTAATTACTTGCACATTTGTGGTACGAGCGGCAGCTCTCTTTCATCTTGACTCAGGTAACGTCATACCACTCTGTTCAGTGAGCTGCATTGTTCCTTGGACAACGGATGTGTTGTAAGCCTAAGGGAAAGCAGTCTGCTCAGAACAAGAGAGAGGAGGATCCCTTCTGACATTGCATTCTACTGCTTATTTGCAATCAACAATACTTTCTACCCACTGGGTGGTCCTTGCTGTAAGGAGCTCTTTAAGAAACACATTTGCATTGTAAATAAGCTCGTTATGATAATGAACTAAAAGTGAGAGCAGAGGGGCTTGTTTTGATGTGTACAAAGGCACAATAAATACAACGGGATTTCATAAATTGTGTTTGTCATCGCTGCAATCACTTGCTGTGCTTTATATGGCCAGTCATGGAATGTGTTTGAGATCCATCACTGCAACAGTACTGATGAGAATCTTTGAGAAGCCTGTTAATTCATTTAGTAGGAATTTATAAGGACTATTGTAAACATCAACTCTAAGTGCCTGTTTTTGGCTTCCTTTTTCATGCTCGTTTAATATAGCACAGAAGGTTATTTCTTGACTTTTTTGAACGGACATTTGTAAATGTTACTGGCCTGGAATCAAGGGTCCTATCAGGAATGGCAAGAAGATGATTTAAGGATAATGTTTAGATCTGAGAGTGCTGTATGTGTTGTACTTTAAGTAGATGTCCCGTTGGTCTTATCCATTAATGCATCAATGCCTTACACTGTGCTTCTCATTATTCACACATACATGTATGCCTTCTGATCTCATCTGGACTTGAAACTCTAAAGCGAGGTTCATTTGCATAGATTGTTGAAGGGATGCCACGTGAGGTACACTTACATAAACATCAGGCAGCCATTCTGTCTGGGATTGGTACCTGTTGTGGAGATGAAATTGGTAATCATGAGCCAAATGTGTGGCCTCAACCTTCAGTGAGCTCCCTGATGCATTTGGCTATCTGGGAGGCATGCAAGGTGACAGCAAATGCTTTTCCACAGCCAGTGAACTGGGGGAAGGAGATCCAAACACTTCTCTTTGATAGGTTCTAGTCTGACCTCCTGACTCCTGTGTCAGAATGTCAGGCAGGGGAACGGGAGGTGTGGGGGTCATGTGGGTTCCTTCGTTTTGCACGGGATAATTACACCTAATGTGATACAGACTATTACTGACTCCTTCTTGTCTAATGGACGGGAAAGTGATGATATTAGACTCGATTCAGTTTGGTGCTTCTATGGAACAACTGTCGCCTTTTACTCCACGAGCCACATAAACAGCATTCTTATTTATGATCTAAAACCATCATACCAGAATAGTGGCTTAAGGGAGGAATAGAGAAGAGGAAAGAAAGAGAAAGTGTGTGTGCACACAGAGCGAGCTAGAAAGAAAGGAGTGTTGTCCTCAGATTGCTGGTGTGGTATGGTTCAGGTTATTTTGCGGTTGAAGCTTTGAAAGAGGGAGGCGTAGTGGTACGCTAAGCAGCACATACCCGCAGCACTCAAATGCATCTCCCATTGGGAGGTTTTAGGCTTCAAAATGGTTTCCTGTGACGTCGATTGTATGTTTGATTTGCGCTTTGCGGGGCTAGTATTATTCTCTTGAGGGGAGAATCTAGCACGCTTTCATTTCCTCTCCCCCAACAGCCAGCATAAAGTTGGCAAGGACAAGCACGGGGATTGTAAAGACAGATTTTCCCTCTCTGTTATAAGCACATTTTTGTGTACTCCTAAGCTGTAACTTTTCCAGTGCTTGCACTGCAATTTGACGTATTGTTCCCTATAATTGAACCCGTTTGCGTGTGAACATTTCTCAATATTCTACTCTCTCTTGTGTTTGCTTTTGCTCAGACCTTTCAGAATGAGAAAAAAAAAATCCCCCCCACACTTTCTGAGGGGGACTATAAAGTAGTAAGTTGGGGGGTGAGCCATTTCAGAATTCTCAACCAGGGTGAAATGCCTCAGTACTAATTGCAGACAATGGATACCGGATGGGAAATAGTTACATTGCAGTTGAGTCCAGGTTATGTTAGTTCAGCTGGCACTTTGTTGTGTGGGAAGCCATGCAATCCCTGTAGTAGTCAAACAGTGCCCAGAGTAAGCACTTTCTGTTGGAGTTGGAGTGAAAAGGCTACTTTTTGGCGGGGCCAGCTCACTTTCCTTGAAGACGTATTGCTCACTTTATGTATGAAATGAGATGTCTGAGTTGAGTCTGCCTGTTTCTTCTTATTTGCGTAGATGGTCTGATAAACCTTACATGATAACACAGTGCATTACAGTATACATAAATATATACATATATACATTTACAGCATTTAGCAGATGCCCTTATCCAGAGCGACTTACAATTGACACAATCTTACAATCCAAGCAATTGTGGGTTAAGGGCCTTGCTCAAGGACCCAACAGTGGCAGCTTGGCAGAGGTGGGATTTGAACCCTGGACCTTTGTGGTCCATAGTCCAGTACCTTATCCACTAGGCTACTACAGTCCCAATGAGTCCTCAATGTCAAAAAATAACACACCTAGATAGAAATGTTAGATTGATCCAAAACTGGGCATGTCTGAGGCAGATGTGTAAATGATTACAGGTGTGGTCTGATAAGACACTGGGTCTTGCCACTAGATGGCATAAAAGTGCTTCTCCTGCTGGCCTATAAAAAGGCTCTCAGAGGCTAAACAGCCACTGGCAAAACGGATGGCACAACATAGAAGAGCTACCTCATCAGGTCAGGACTCTGCGGTTTACACCCACCTACAGGCCAGTGGACACTCTTTCAAGGATGACGATGTGCAGATCCTTGATAGGGAGGAACGATGGTTTGAACGTGGTGTAAAAGAAGCCACTTTTGTAAAAAGGGAACATCCATCCCTGAACCGAGGAGGGGGCCTCAGAGTACACCTCTCACCATCTTACAACGGAGCCATCGCAGCCCTTCTCCAATCCTGTGTGAATGGCATTGTCGTTAATGGCTATGTCAATCTGCATATTAAACTGATCACCGGTCCCATTGTTATGTAATGGTGCTGCTACCAGTCGTTATGCAACGTGTTGTATATAAGACTGGGAAAGTTTTCCAACTGCTGAGACTGAAGAAGTCACTTAGATGAGTGATGAAACGTTTCTCTCACAAAATCTATGTCCAGATGAACAGATTCACCTTCTTGGATCTCAGAGGCTACTTTTCAGTAGTGTACCAAAATGAGAAATCCTTGACTGTTAGACATGCCTCTATGACACACTCGAAGACGAAGGACTGAGAGAAGCAGAAGTGTCGTTTCAACTCATTTCTAGGCCATTATGACTTAGCTATGAGAAGGTGTTGGGAGCAGTGGTTCCGTCATGGCATGCACACATGGCAAACAGGTCCTGAACAGCCCAGACAGACCACCAGTAGAGAGGTCCACCTAACAACCACGAGCAGCACAGTTTAGTTGTCCACCATCCAAGCACAGGTGGCACCTTCACTACACACCCTTGTCTCTACCTGGACTATTTTCCTGAGTTTAGCAAAAGGAAGTTGTCACTGACTCACCTGAACTCGGATTTTCCAACTTAGTGAGATTACTTTCTTTGGTCCCTATAAATGCTGGAAATCCTGCTTTTAAATATAACAAATATTGGTTAGTGTAATGTCGGTAATCGGTGGCATTTAAACACTTTTTAGATCTTCCCATGTGTTTGAGTAGTATTATTATTGACTGTTTGGCTGATATTTTTTAATGGCACTACATGTTGCCAGTTAGCTCCACACTGAAGCAGTTACTCATGTTTTATTGTCCCATTTCTTTGGTTAATGGAAGACAAAACTGTTAGAGGAGTGTGAACATTTTCTCAAATGTCTTGGAAAATTGCTAAGAAAAATAATCCACACAGAAATTGGATATAACACCTCTATGTTTTTATATTTTATAGTATTATTATTGTTTTTATTAAATTATTAAATGTTGCCAAGGGCGAGAACCAGTCATAGACAGGTCACCAGTCCACTGCAGGACACTTACAGACAAATGTGAGAGGAAACAGGAATACCAGGAGGAAACCCATGGGGAGAACATACAAACTCCACACAGGCAGCAGCCATCCCGGGACTCAAACCTGGGTGTCTTGAGCTGCGAGGAGACAGCTTTAAACACTGCCTCACGGCGCTGCAGTCAATAAGAACGCTTTGGTACCTTCTCGGGACAAAAATCCATTCTAGCAGTCAGAAATGCCTTGATTTTCACATTAGCTCATATTCTACACCAGCTCTCGCTTATTGGTTGCACATTTTCGGGCAATTAGGTCCACATTTGCTGTAGAACCTGGCAGCTCTGTTTCACCTTAACTCAGTTAACGTCATCACTGTGTTCAGTAAGCTGCATTGTTCTTTCTACAAGGGATGTGTTGTAAGCCTACTGGAAAGCAGTCTTCGCTCATGACATCCCAGTATACTACGTATTTGCTACATCACAGTCCTATTACTTCATTTAAAGACTGGACAAACACATGCACTTTGTAAAGGACTTGTAACAGGGAGGACAGATTATGAATGTTTAAGCTGGCCCCATGCCCATCTGCCTCCTCCGCACAGTTATTGTGGAACTTCAGAGCTTTGGTGGTGCAACAAGTGAAAGATGTCATAGTGGCCTATTGTTAAGTGTTATTGTAATTGAATCCTTGGGCTCAGTAACAGAACAGAGAAACAACAAAGTTAACAGTATTTCTCTGAGAGAAAGATCAAGAGATGGAACCAAACATTTTTTGCCTCCAGGGGTGTCCTGAGTTTGCTGCTATGTACAAACACTGGCTTGGTTTACAGTAATTCTGTTTTTTGAAGGGCAGACAAAGGGAGCAGATCCATTCAGTCTCAAAGCAAATCTCTGTTGTTTGCAAAAAGACCACACAACAACATCATAGAAACCAGCATATTTGTTATAAAATCCTTTTCCGTCTTAATTTTTCATAACATCTTCCTTACTTCAACAAATCCTTAAGGGTGCCCTGAGGTCATCGGAGTACGTCAAAAAACTAATTGAAAGTGGGCAGTGTTGATGTAAGAACTGAATTCATTTTCCTGAGACCTGATTTGATCTCTTCAGCCGTTCAACATAGAAAAGCTGTTCACAGAAAAACAATTACACGATCAAGCAACTTTGCAGCTCACGGGCTATTTTGCCTCTTTTCCACGCAGAGCATATGTGGCATACATGGCAGTAGACAGTCAGATGATTCAGCTTTCCCCTTTGTAAGCAGACTGGACAGTACTGTTAAACCCTCTTCTCCTTACTTTTACAAGAACATTAAGAATTTAATGAGGGAAAAAGACAATGCAGAAAACCCCACTGCGCTTCCTGTGCAAGTGTGTTCACACTATTAAGGGTGAAGTCATACTTTGTATTACTAATTGGGGTTGCCTTATTTTATGTGGACTGTAACTCTACTGGAAATAGAGGAAAAGGGAGAAGTGTCACGTTTGGGTATTTTTATACACAGGATTATGCTTTAGAAAGTCATTTACTCCAAGAGGGATTTCCATATAAAATGAGGTGAAACACTTTATTACGCTATTGTAACAATACTAGTCTTACTGCATGATTATTCATAAATACAGTGCTTGTGAGAGAGTTGGATATTGTTACAAAAATCTCTACAGCTTCATTTACTACCAAACATGCGATCAAGTCACCAAAGTTGTTACTGACTCATCATTTCGGATTTTCCAACATGGAGCTGCTTGTATCCAAGCAGTAATGATTTACAGAAACAGTGAGATTACTTTTGTTGGTTTCTATAAATGCTGAAAATCCTCCTTTAAAATATAACAAATGTTGATTAGTGTATTGTTGTATAGCAGTGGTTTCTTCATAGTTTGTACAATCAGTTGCATCTAAACACTTTTTAGATCTTCCCATGTGTTTGAGTGGTATTAGATGTAAAATGCACAAATGTGGACACAACAAGTTGACAGTTTATTGCCACTAAAATGTTGCCAGTTAGCTCCACATGCACAGCTCATGCAGGATGTTTTATTGTCACACTGTTTTGGTTAATGGAAGACAAAGCTGTGAGAAATGCAAAGATTTTCTAAGTTGTCTTAGCAAATTGCAAAGGAAACTAATCCATACAGAAATCGCAGTCTTGTACCATTTTGGCATGAGGTCAACAAAGCCCAAGGTAGTCTGGGAAATATAAAAGTCTTGTACTGCAGCATCTCTAATTAAACAATCCAGCATCGATTCCATGAAATGTCAAGTTTTATTTTCTTCTGTTGTTTTTTTAAACATTTCCCATGATGGAAATTTGAACACAAGTCAGTTTTTACTGCCTGACTGTTCCTCTTAGCACTGTTTATTACTTTATTACTGTACAGTCACTTCCTTTACAACCTGCATAATGGTAAAGAACAGCAAGGGAAATCATCCTTAATAAAAAAGGAGGAAAAATAACCTGAACATTTTAAGAGCTTCAGAGGTCTGTTAAACTCTCTACAGCACCAATGTTAATGCACTTTTGAAAGGTCAGCACTTCCCTCACTCACATTTCATGACAAAGGCCAATTAGCTGGCTAGAAATTATGTTATGGATATCCAAGTCAGGCATGAACTGACTATATTATTCAGTGCACTTACTACTTACTCTTTTCACAAGCATAGGAGGAAATGTGCAAAACTGTGAGCCAAACTCTGCACATCTGCTCTGCCAGAGTTTCATCTATTCATTAACTATATCCACCAGATTGTTTCTGACAGCTCTGTAGCTCTGTAGTAATGTGAGGAATCTAGGACAAACAGAAATACAGACTTGTTGACTTAGTGATTTTATGTCTTGAGGCATTCATCCATCCCATACTGTAGCACACAATCGGGGGTGTTGTACATATCTATGCTGTGTATGAACACTCACCAATCACTTCATTGGGTGTATCTCTTTGTTTCTACCCTCGCTGTCCATGTTACCAATTCCACCTTCCATATAGAAGCACTTGAGTTTCTAAAGTTACAGACTGTAGTACATCTGTTTCACTACATACTGGTCCCCTTTACTCTGCCCTGTAAAGGTCAGGACCCCCACAGGACCACCACAGATCAGGTACTAATTGGGTGGTGGATCATTCTCAGCACTGCGGTGATATTGAAGTGGTGGTGTTGTGTCAGTGTGTGTTGTCCTGGATTGAGTGGATCAGACGCAGCAGTGCTGCTGGAGTTTTTAGACACTAGCTCAGTAGCACGTCTGTTGTTGCACAGTTTGTGTTAGTCATCCTCTGTGCTGGTGGCTGGATATTTTTGGTAGGTGCATTGTTTTTACTCCAGTAGTGACAGTGAGGTGTTTAAAAACTCCAGTTGCATTGCTGTGTCTGATCCACTTGTACCAGCACAGCACACACTAACACACCACAACATCAGTGCCACTGCAGTGCTGAGGATGATCCACCACCCAAATAGTGACTGATCTGTGGCGATCCTGTGGTGGTCCTGGCCAGTAGAGAACAGAGTAAAGGGGACAAACAAAGGATGTAGACAAAAAGATGGACTACAGTCTGTAATTGTAGAACTACAAAGTGCACCTGTATGGTAAGTTGGACAATGAGTGTAGAAACAAGGAGGTGTACCTAATAAAGTGATCGATGACTGTACTATGCTTATCAATGTCCACAATGATTGTATAATTAGAGTATATTGAGTTATGGTTTGCAAAATAAAGACGACCTATTTTGGACCAAAAATATCCAGTAATGGTAATTCTCCACTAAAAATCCTGTTTAGCCCTAGAATAAACTATATGTTTGAAGAAAGGATAGAGTTCTTCTCTATTTAAACTATATTAATGATACAATACAGAGGTTATGCTGTTTTAGTTTATGACAGCTGATTCATGTAGTGTTTTTAGTGAGGGTCTTTCTAGGAAAAGAGCTCAGAGTGTCCACTGGGATACAAAACAGAGCAAGCACACTGATGACCGTACATGGAACCTTCAAATATTTTAGCTTGAGGTTTACAGAAAGGTAATGACTGGTGGGATCTAGAAATGCTTCGTACCCAGATGGCCTGTCAGCTCTGTGTGTCCTCAGCTTAACTTGAATAGAGGTGCAAACACCATGTTTGGGAGTATTCAGTCTCAAGTTACTGGAGGCCAGAGGATTATTGCTGCCTGTTTTTAATTGTGTAGTTACAAATACACCTCTTTAGTACTGCATCTCATGACTAAAGGGGAAGAGGTAAATATCTAGGAGCAATAACATCTCAGTTTTCCACACAAGGTCCACCAAAGACCAAAGTCATATATCCTTTGCTGCATCACTTGCTGTTGAGTCCTTAATTGCCTCTGGAAGAAATTTCAATACAAGATGTGTTTGTTGGGTATCATTAGTTAAAACATGAGTTAATTCATTGTATTATTTGCTTATCCTAGTCAGGGTCACAGGAGTGCTGGTGCATCGCCGGGGACACAGGGTGCAAGGCAGGAACAACCCTAGACAGGCAGGGCACATACACTCACTCACTAATATATTTACATTTACATTTACAGCATTTTACGCCCTTATCCAGAGTGACTTACAATTGGTACAGAGTTACAATCCAAGCAATTGGGGGTTAAGGGTCTTGCTCAAGGACCCAACAGTGGCAGCTTGGCAGAGGTGGGATTTGAACCCTGGACCTTCTGGTCTAGAGTCCAGTATCTTAACCACTAGGCCACCACAATCCACCACGCACCAAGGGACACTTTGAAAACATCAATTGACCTAACACACATCCTTTACATGAGTACCTGGAGAAAACCCACGCAGACACAGGGAAAATATGCAAACTCCACGCAGGCAGAGCCCACGGCCAGGATCGAACCGAGAAGTCCATTGATGAATCCAAGCAATTGTGGGTTAAGGACCTTGCTCAACACTGCCAGCTTGGCAAGGTTGGGTTTTGAACCCTGGACCTTCTGGCCCACAGTTCATTACCTTAACCACTAGGGTACCATCCTTGCAGTCCTCTTTTCCTGGACAGGATCTTGGGGGACAGGAGTACCCACAGGATCACAGGGCAGTTTGGGAAGGCTCGCTTGTATAATATGAGGGCGGCAAATCATAAAGACATAGCTTGCCAAGTTTGGCGAGGAAGAACTTGGGTTCTTGGAGAACCAGTACAGGGTCCTGACCTCAATCCCAGCTAATGCCTGTAGGATGAACTGAAATG
This sequence comes from Ancistrus triradiatus, assembly GCA_025084515.1. Taxonomy (NCBI): domain Eukaryota; kingdom Metazoa; phylum Chordata; class Actinopteri; order Siluriformes; family Loricariidae; genus Ancistrus; species Ancistrus triradiatus. Next base: position 282,927 of record JAJAGP010000016.1, read on the forward strand.
TCCATTGTGAGCCAGACATTATCACCAAACATTGCCTGACCTCACTAATGCTCTTGTGACCGAATGGAAGTAAATCCCTACAGACTCTACAAATTGCGTCATGGAGATTGATGAAGAGCTTTGACTAAATGGAGAAAGAGTGATGTAACATCATGGCTCTTTCAATACTATGAGCAAATTTCTCCACAGTTTACAAAACCAAATTTAGCTTGCACCTCCTCATGAGTATCACATTGTCTTTGTGAATGTATTGGGAGGAGAGTGGAATTTTATTAAGTTGCTACCAGGTCAGCCAAGCTGCTGTTGCAGAGAAAGTTTATTTGAAAGCGGCCAGTCAGAGGGCTGAGAACAGTTGACCACTGTTACTCAGAGACGTTGATCAGACCCAGACAGCAAAAGCTAACTGCTTTTGGAAAAAAAAAAACATATCTCTCACTGGTTACAACAGAAAGAGGAATCTGTGTGCATGTATGTGAAAAATATATGTGAAATATGGAATATATATGGTCAAAGAGAGGTATTAGACATTTTTAATATATATACAAACATGACTATTTATTGTTAATGCTATTTCTTGGCTAAAATGTCCAGATATAGTCATAGTAATACAAATTGTGGATAGACTGCTAAAAATATAAGCTACTGATAATAAAAAAAAATTGGTACAGTATGACATTTATTTGACTTTTATATCATTCCAGACAGTATGAACCGAAGATATTTCATCTTTGAGATAACAATTTAATTTGTTAATATAGATCCTTTCCTGTATTTCAGGCCTGCAACATATTCCAACAAAAAGTTGGGATGGGCCAATTTAGGGCTAGTATTGAGGTAAAAAAAAAAAAAAACTACATTATTATGTGATTTCAAACAGGATATGACATTCAGTACAAAAGCAGTATCCATCAAAGGCTTTATTGCCCTTGAGGAGCAAAGCATTTGTCAACAAATGTGTAAGATAATTATTGAAATGTTTAAAAACAGTACTGCTCAAAGAAAGATTAGAAGGGATTTACATGTTTCTCCCTCTACAATACACAATGTCATTAAAACAATTGAAGGAATCTGGAGGAATTTCAATGCGTAATGCTCAAGCCTAAAGTGAACACCCGTGATCTCTGATCTTTCAGACAGCCCTACACTCAAGCACTACAACACAGAGTTACATTCACAAATGTTAAAATGTTATTGTGCAAAAAAGAAGCCTTTTGTTAACCAAGTCCATAAGCAGAGTCTACTGCTCTGAGCTTGTAGGCAGCTGGGATGGACGATCACACAGTGGAAACGTTTATTGTGGTCAGACTAATGTCCATGCATTTTTCAACAAGACAATGCAAAACCACATGCTGGACACATTATAAAGCCATGACTGTGGAAGAAGAGGGTACGGGTACTGGACTGGCCTGCTTGCCATCCTGACCTGTGGCCAATAGAGAATGTGTGGAGAATTTTAAAACAAAAAATGACAAGTATTTGATTGGACACTTTAAAACATAGATGCAGGAAGAATGGGTCTAAATAACACCTGAAACATTTCATCGGGGTCAAAACATTTTGTAAGTGTTGTGAGAAGGAATGGCAACATTACAAAGTTTTAAATGCTTTACCATCCCAACTTTTTTTGGAACGTGTTGCAGGGCTGAAATACAGGAATGGATGTATATTAACAAATAATTTTTTTCCAGACAAAACATGAAACATCTTGGGTTCCTACAGTCTGCAATTTCCACATTGTCCCAACTTTTTCTGATTTGGAGTTATTATATATTTATGTCTATATATATTATAATACACATGCATACATATGTATTATAATATATATAGACATAAATATATGCATATAATATATAAATGTATGCATATAATATATATATATATATATATACATACATGTGTGTCTGTTATTATATATGTATCCCACCTCTGCCAAGCTATCACTGTTGGGTCCTTGAGCAAGACCCTTAACCCACAATTGCTTGGATTGTAAGACTGTACCAATTGTAAGTCGCTCTGGACAAGGGCGTCTGCTAAATGCTGTAAATGTAAATGTAAATGTATAATAATGTCTCTTGTAATTTTTGGAATTGTAAACAAGGCCATTAATTAGAAAAAAACTAGAAACACACTGACTTAATGTTTGCTGCTATTTTGTTAACCAGTATATCAGTATGCACTTGAATACAGATTATTTTCTTTCTGGCCTCTAAATATAATGGAAATTGGTTGGTGTTCCAAGTAGTGAATTTGGGTATTTTTCTTTCCCCTTTGTCTAAAAATGTGTTTCTCATTCTGCATGTTTCCAGGTATGTGGGTAACAGAAGCTCTTTATCTTGAAGCAAAAAGTGCATAGTGCATTTTTCCCTGCTTCTGAGTGGCTTATATGTGTCACTCTCAGCTCTTTCCCTCCATGGGCCTGCTCTCTCCGTGTGGTTTCCCGCAAACTATTACCCAGCTACTTTTGCTGGATACCATATCTATAGACGTCAGAGGTTGGAAAACACGTCTGAAGGAGACAGATTGGGAGATGATGATGAAAGGAGCTTGTCAGGGAGAGATTGATTTGTTTTTCCCTCCTTTTTTTGACTGACCTTCCCAGCCATGTCGGCCTTTTCTACCGTCTGTGTTTTCTCCATATGCAGGCAGTTGTAAGATCACCCGAGTAGAACCACCTGGTTTCCCCCTTCTTGGCCCCTGCTGCTGTACTCAGTGACCACTTCTCACTAGCCCATGCCAAGTATCCAAGGTAACAGACAAAGATTACAATGTGAGAGGTGATACTTCCATGTGTGTGACTAGAAAAACAGTCAAAAATCCACCTTACGTTTGACTAGCAGGACAGAGAGTGAAAGAAAAGACAGCAATCTCTTCTTACCTACATGTCTCAAGATGGAAAATGCCCAGCTGTTCTTTATTACTTTCCCTCTTAGTTCATTGAGACATAATTGCATTCTGACTTCATCTGAACCCTAGCCTGACCCCTGCTCCCCTGTCAGACACACAGGCATGCATAGACCTTTCATAGTGATAGGAGATCACACATTATGGGTATTGCCACTAAAATCAACAAATGGAAATCAGGAAACTGCGGAAAAATCTCTGGGCGAAGGGTTTTCACTCACCCACCCACCAACCCACCCACACAAACAATCACACTCAGTTTTCCTCTAGTTGTCTGGTTCTCTTTGACTCCTGTTACTGGCAACAGTTAATCGTTTGCAGTTTTTAACTTTACAGTTTTTTTTTTCCTCTCCATCTATTTCTCACTTTCTCCCTCTTTATGCCCCTCTTTGGGATGATGTCATGGGTGTTCCAGTTAAACTTAAGGAAACTTTTTTCCCCAGAGTTAACCAACAGGGCTTCCCCACATCAAAATATCCTCAAGCCTTTCTCTTTTTAAATGCCATGGAACAGCTATGAAATCCATCACCTAGATGACTGGCCTACTGTTGATTTTCACTCTTTCTCATTCTCTCCATCTGTTTGTTCTGTTTGGGAAGGCCACGCAGGGTCTAGCTTATTTACCAGTGAGGAGTGTACTGACGTCAACTGCATGACCCGATGTTTGGAATCAAACCATTTCCTTGTGTTGTGCCTCACTGATATGTCTAAACATGTAATAAATATTAGGCTTTGACTCTTGGTTGGACATCTATGGGCAATAAAACCAAATATGTGCGCAACTTTGTCACTGTTACATTGCAGACAGATCCCATCTGTGCAGAAATGTCCTTTCTCAAGCTCTCCCTACGTTTCATCAGTAAGCATGCTGCATTTAATTTACATTATTTCAATGTGGATCTCATTTCCAGATGAATACAGTATTACATCAGCACAACTGTGTCATTCACTTAGACAATAATTTCATTGACTCCAAGATGAACACTGTATTGTTCATTGATTATTCCACAGTTTTCTACAATTAATATAGCATTATTCAGAATGTAATACACGGAATCTGTTTAAATATCATTGCATAGTTATTGCAGTTAAAAGTATGTTTTTTTGTGTCAGTTAAAACAAAACAAAACAAAACAAATATCCTAAATACCACGTGCATCATCTTATATATTAGTTGTAGAATTATAGCATCATTGAAATTAGGACTGAAGTACTTTGAGATGGTCTCAGGACAGGACTCATTTGCACTAAGACTTGTCTCAGTCTTGGACATTGGTGTCCCGAGATTCTAGTTTGGATTGGTAACAGACACATTGCAGTTTGACTTTTATTTATTTATTTAATTAAGAAAAATTCATTCATCTAAAGCGAGTGCCATGTGACATTACAAGGGTATAAATACTGTTTGATTACTAGTATATAAAACATTTGTAATATACTTTAAAATAATTTAATTTGCAGGAAATAAAAAGTGATACAGTGGGGCAAAAAAGTATTTAGTCACCCACTGATTGTGCAAGTTTTCCGACTTAGAAAGACGAGAGAGGTCTGTAATTTTCATCATAGGTACACTTCAACTATGAGAGACTAAACGAGAAAAAAAATCCAGGAAATCACATTATAGGATGTTTAAAGAACTGAATTGTAAATCATAGTGGAAAATATTTGGTCACCCACAAACAAGCAAGATTTCTGGCTCTCACAGACCTGTAACTTCTTCTTTAAGAAGCTCTTCTGTCCTCCACTCGTTACCTGTATTAATGGCACCTGTTTGACCTTGTTATCTGTATAAAAGACACCTGTCCACAGCCTCCAACAGTCAGACTTCAAACTCAACCATGGCCAAGACCAAAGAGCTGTCAAAGGACACCAGGAAGAAAATTGTAGACCTGCACCAGGCTGGGAAGAGTGAATCTACAATAGGCAAGCAGGTTGGTGTGAATAAATCAACTGTGGGAGCAATTGTAAGAAAATGGAAGACATACAAGACCATTGATAATCTCCCTCGATCTGGGGCCCCACGCAAGATCTCATCCCATGGGGTCAAAATAATCATGAGAACGGTGAGCAAAAATCCCAGAACTACATGGAGGGACTTGATGAATGACCCGCAGAGAGCTGGGACCAAAGTAACAAAGGCTACCATCAGTAAAACACTACGCCGAGAGGGACTCAGATACAGCAGTGCCAGGCATGTCCCCCTGCTTAAGCCAGTACTTGTCCAGGCCTGTCTGAAGTTTGCCAGAGAGCATATGGATGATCCAGAAGAGGATTGGGAGAATATCATGTGGTCAGATGAAACCAAAATAGAACTTTTTTGTAAAAACTCAACTGGAGGCAAAAGGATGCTGAGTCGCATCCCAAGAACACCATACCTACTGTGAAGCATGGGGGTGGAAACATCATGCTTTGGGGCTGTTTTTCTGCAGAGGGTACAGGACGACTGATCCGTGTTAAGGGAAGAATGAACGGGGTCATGTATCGTGAGAATTTAAGCCAAAACCTCCTTCCATCAGTGAGAGCATTGAAGATGGAACGTGGCTGGGTCTTCCAGCATGACAATGACCCCAAACACACCGCTCGGCAACGAAGGAGTGGCTCCGTGAAAAGCATTTCAAGGTCCTGAAGTGGCCTAGCCAGTCTCCAGACCTCAACCCCATAGAAAATGTGTGGAGGGAGTTGAAAGTCCATGTTGCCCAAAACATCACTGCTCTAGAGGAGATCTGCATGGAGGAATGGGCCAAAATACCAGCTACAGTGTGTGCAAACCTGGTGAAGGCTTACAGGAAACGTTTGACCTCTGTCATTGCCAGCAAGGGTTATTTTACAAAGTATTGAGTTTAACCAAATTTATTGACCAAATACTTATGTTCCACCATAATTTTTAAGTAGGAGAACTTGCACAATCAGTGGCTGACTAAATACTTTTTTGCCCCACTGTATATGAGATCAGTGTTATGGATGAAGTGATATTGTGCTCATGGGTAATGCAGCTCGCAATTCATCAGGAGACACTGACTATAAATACATCACTATACACAGCGGTAGCTGTACAAGTGTCTCTAGTTTCCTACAGTTTATGTTGCCCAAATCACCAAAATATAAACAAAAACAGAAGCAAATCTAAATACCTTCAAACAAATCAAGATTAAAATTTGACCATCCAAAGCCATAGTCAGTGAATTATTATAATTAATGTTATCATTGTTATGACTACTACTATTGCTGATGTTATTGATATTCATGCTGAGTTAATAGCTATTCGCACTTTAGAAACACCAATTAGTCTAACGCGCAAGTGTTTGGACTGTGGGAGGAAACCGGATAACCCAGAGTAAACCCACACGCACACAGGGAGGACATGCAGACTCCACACAGAAAGACCAGGTTGCTCCACCTGGGACTGAACCCAAGACTTTCTTACTGTGAGGCGACAGTACTACCCACCAAGCCACAGCACCACCTTTATTTTAGATTTTGAAAAAAAAATTCTTAATAATAGCTCATACAGCCAAAAACTGAACATTAAGCAAACGAAAAGTAAAATTAATCTTACTAATGTAGCAGCTGAAATAATCAAATAAAATTACAATTGTAAACTGCTTATAAAGAGCCAATGTTTGCTGCTTCAGTTCCTTACTATGACTCTAGTGTTTACTACCAGCATAAACTGAGTGCAAAAAATTCTGATTGGTTGCTACTGATTGATTAAACAGCTCTCTGAGTGTTACACATCAATTAAAATATGCCTGGATCTGCACCAACGCTATTATACACATTGGTTTGGCACATCCCTAACTATTCAAATATATTAACATGGTTTCTGTGTTTGCAGTGTTTACCAGACCTCAAATAAATTGTAGCAGATCAAATATTTAAGAATATTATTTTCACCCCTAAATACGGCACAACACTCTTCACAGCTGTGTATATTGCTGGTTCCTCTATTTCTTCGAGTTTGTGTTGACGAAGTAAAGAACCATATGTCAGCTTTCCTGTATTGGCAGTTGCTTTGTGATCACTTCAGATAAACATCTGAATGCACAAAAAATGTGAAATACAGTGGGGTAAAAAAGTATTTAGTCAGCCACTGATTGTGCAAGTTCTCCTACTTAGAAAGATGAGAAAGGTCTGTAATTTTCATCATAGGTACACTTCAACTATGAGAGACAAAATGAGGAAAAAAAATCTAGGAAATCACATTGTAGGATTTTTAAAGAATTTAATTCTAAATCATGGTGGAAAATAAGTATTTGGTCACCCACAAACAAGCAAAACTTGGCCAAACTAAACCATGGCCAAGACCCAAGAGCTGTCGAAGGACACCAGGAAGAAAATTGTAGACCTGCACCAGGCTGGGAAGAGTGAATCTACAATAGGCAAGCAGGTTGGTGTGAATAAATCAACTGTGGGAGCAACTGTAAGACATTCAAGACCATTGATAATCTCCCAAGATCCCAAAATCTCATCTCATGGGGTCAAAGTGATCATGAGAACGGTGAGCAAAAATGCCCCTGCCTAAGCCAGTACATGTCCAGGCCCGTCTGAAGTTTGCCAGAGAGCATATGGATGATCCAGAAGAGGATTGGGAGAATATCATGTGGTCAGATGAAACCAAAATAGAACTTGTTGGTAAAAACTCAACTGGAGGCAAAAGGATGCTGAGTCGCATCCCAAGAACACCATACCTACTGTGAAGCATGAGAGTGGAAACATATGGATGATCCAGAAGAAGACTGGGAGAATATCATGTGGTCAGATGAAAAACTCACAGGGAGACAGCAGAGCACATTGTACCGTTTTGATTTACACTCTTGCTCTTACAGCAACGAACACTTGAGTAAACATTTGAGAGAGAGTAAGCATGAAAGTCTCATGAGCTCATCAAGTATTATGCTACATCACTAAAGGTTTGAAGATGTCACAACAAGTTAGGGATTTTCACTTGGGAAATAATGAATTTAAGACTCAATTATTCAAATATTCAATATCTAAGCCATTTACAGGCACAGGTTCTCTTCAGATAATGGGATTTAACTGTGCTAGTCACTCAACCACTTTTTATATATTACAATTTTCCATAGGTTTGAATAAATATGATATAAAACATCATTATATTTTCACAAAAGCTATAAAAGTAGATGGAAAGAACCCAATTAAACAAATGAAATAAAAATATTATTACTGGTCATTTATTTATTGAGGAAATTATCCAATATTAAATATTAAACCTTTGCTTTCAGCATCTGGTGTGGCACTCTTGTGCAGCAGTAACTACCTGAAAACATCATGCTGTTTTAGGTCATATATACACAGACGTATAGAAACTTCTACAAGTTTCACAAACTTTCAGGCACCACTGGTAAAAATGCATATGCATGACAGTTTCTAAAATAATTATAAAGCACAATTCTAATGACACATGCAGATATCCTTCATTCAAACATTTTGACATTGACCAGATACATTTCAGTTCAGGCTTAGACTTGTCTTGGTTTCAACAAAGGTGGTCTTGACTTCAGCCCTACTTGAAACTCTTAAATACAGCAACAATAAAAAATATTTATTTACAATTAATGTAAATGTATCACTTTTACTTCTAAATGATGTAAAACATTTTTTACATTATGTTAATGTCCTGAACAAAACTATAAGATATGACATTACATAAGTAAGATAATTGGTAAGATTTATTAAAGGGATATAATAATAAAAATAGTCTATGTATTTTGTCCTGCCATGAAATGTAGTTGAAATGTTTTAATTTAAATTCAAATAAACACAAGAAGCTTTTAAAGAAAAAAATATATAACATATATATGTACCTTACAAGGCCCTTAACAGCAGCATGCGGTTTGTAATGTTACTTTTTCAACTTAAAGCATTACAAGCTGTAAATTATAATAGTGATATATCATCAAACAGACAAAGGCTCTAAGGATTAAGCTATTAAAAGAAATACATATAGGGGAAATAGCATTTATGAGACTGGGTCGAATATTTTTAGGCCAGTAAATCAAGCGTACATTGATCTAGAGTAGTTTCACTGAGTTTCACTGTCTTTTCTGCTAAGCATTTTTAAGAATCATTAATGTCAATGTGTCATCAAGTAGAAATTAGAGAGTTCAAATATTGCTAACACTTAATTCATAGAGTATTATCCAAATCAAACAGAATTACCTTATTTTAACTTTGTGTGTGTGTGTGTGTGTGTGTGTGTGTGTGTGTGTGTGTGTGTGTGTGTGTGTGTTTACGCATTGCAAGATTTCTCCGAAAGCTGGGATCCACAGAAAGAAAAGCAAATCTCAACAACCCCAACCAAACAGAAAATTCTGTGAAAGTCTGTGTTTATATCTGATTCCGTTTATATGTTCAAAGCCAAGTATCTACTAAGTGTATTTGATTCTCAGCACTTATTGCATCGAGGCCCTTGTATACAGAAAAAAATAATATTAATAGGAATATTTACACCTCTACCAGAGAAAATCTACCTCTTATCTCAGTCACTTTTAGAAAAAAGCTACAAATCTCCAGCTACATTCATATTTCGTCGAACGTCTATCTGTCTTGTTCCATTACTGTATTTATGCCGTGAAAATGTCATTGTCGGTGGGTGGGCCAGTAAGTCTTGCTGTCTGTTGGATTCCCACTTTCCTTGGCCATTAGTGAGCACTGTTCAGGATTCTCAGAAAACTTAGTCAGCTTCGGTGTTTTAATAGTGGGGCCAAGTTAGGAGCTATACTTCAACTGCAATGAATGAGTTGTTATGTATTTTCTTATGTGATTGCAAAATGATCTAAATTGTTCTGTTGCTACACAACAATAGTCCTGTCAAAACATCAACAAATGTGTAAATGGGCAATTTCTTAGAAGGCAGAGCTGTTGAAATGTACTGTATAAGCAGTTTACAGTTACACCTAACAATTTAAAAGGGTACATACTGGAAAAGTTTAGCAAAGCCAGACCAAAACCACAGCGAATGAAATGAATAATGATAATGCATTCCTCTTCTGCTCAATTTAACAGATTCAATGCATAGGCAGCACATTTGTAAGATGTGAAACTTTGTAAATGTTGACAATAGGTGCGCGAGGTTTCTTTATGACTCATTGGGGGATGTTTTGAGGATTGAGGGCTCCAACTGAGTGTTATCATTTCACATACTCAGTGGAGTTCCACTTCAAACTTGCTCTGTCTGTGCATGTCACTGACTGTTGGACAGATTTTCATTAGATCGGGAAACAAAATGTTTTGTGGTGAAGAACACAGACTTTAAAAAAACAGCTCATTGCAATGGTCCAGGTCACAACCAACTTGTGTTTTTACTCTCAGTCCAACCTTTAAATGTTACATTTGGAAAACCCTCTCTAAAACACACATCCAAGCTCATAAAAAATGATTCATTGGAATTAATTGCACAAGCGATAGTACTTTTACCTTTGTCAGAATTTCTGTGGTCGGTGCCATTGTGTTTGTTTGAAACTGGAGGCTTTGCCAAAGCCTTCCCGGATGTGATACTCATAGTGGTCGTGTTCCCCGGCTGTTTTCATGCAAACTTCTCAATGGCCGTGGTCCACTCACTGACTCCCTTCTTCATTCCAGATTCCTCACGGGGCCACGTCCAAATAACTTGTAATCAGCTTTGGAAAGATGGGAAAACAATGGTTTTTATTCATCTTGCTGTAAGGCAGTCTATTTCAGTGAAGATATTATGCAAAATAAAGTTAAAATAAGAAACTGCCTATTTAGGTGCAGCCGTATTTGAGAATTGTCCATCATCCTCTTCTCATTCCGCAATTCATGCTGTATACCACAAGACCTATTGAAGCTTTCTGTCTAGTCCATTGATTGTCTGCCAAGACTCTGTACTGCTCATCAGACTCCCACATACATCTGTTGTATGTGTAGCAGGAAAATAACTATCAAACCATCAAACACTAACTTGTGTTCTTCTCAAAGCGCGACCTAAACCCAGTGTATTTTCCAGTAAGGGTGGAAAAGGGTGGATTTAGAACTCTTTAGTGAAATTGGATAGCAGCACATAGTAACATAAAATATTAAAATGCATAAAACTAAGGTTTCCCTGTTCCTGAAACAGAACATTTTCTCTGAGGTCTGAGGAAGTGCTCTGCACAGAATGTTGCATTGATGTTGGAAAAAAACTCAATGCTGAGTTGCGCAAAATAGCTAGTAGTAGAAGTAATAAGTAGTAGTAGTAGTAAATTACCAGAGTTTTAGATCAATGTTCTTCAGAAATGATGCAAAGAAAGCAAAGAACGTCCGTTCTAAGACTGATTCCTGAGGAGGTTTTCACTTAAAACTTGGTGCCATTTAGACAGACACAGTGTGCTCCACTCTACAACAGTTGCCAAGTTGTCCCGAGGGGTAAAAAAGCTTTTGAACAGAACACATGTACAGAACATCAATAAAGAGCAGGAAAACAAGGTTGATGCATGTCTGCAGCTGTCTTAAAGCTGTGTCAAACATCATGCTTTGTGTTTCCCTTATTCTAAATTGGACACTGAATTATGACAAATCCGGATGTCCGTAAGGCTCATGCTAGTCACTGTTTTTTTTTTGTCTTGTTTTTGAGAAATGCTGCTAAAGAGGCTGGTTAACTTGTAACATTATGTGTATTGTGTTCTTCACAGAGGTGCAGCTTACTTCAATTAAAAGTCATAAACGGCTGGTTTTGATCAAGATCCTTGGCAAAGCTAAGGTGATTCGTTTTTTAACGAAAAACAACAAGAGACTTTGAAAGCTAAACATTGTTCAAAAGTAATAGCACACAGGAGATCTTCAGGGGAAAGCGTCTAGCTCGCACTGAACTTCCTAATGAGTTTCCTTTCTCTGGCCTATACAGCAAACATGTCAGATATATAGTTAAAATGAACAAGCGGTGTGTACAAAAACAGCTGTTCAACATTCATGAGATAAATGAGGTTAGTTCTCTTTGTCAGACATAGCAGAGTGGGAGCTGGTGAGAGTCTCTGTTTTTGGAGAGTTTTCCTAGTAAAAAGAGCTCATACATTATTTGTGAAGTCACTAAGCAAAACTGTAGTTGACTGGTACAGTTTATGCGTCATTCTCTTGGGAGTAGTTGATCATATTTTGTGACCTTGTTGCACCAAGTTCAAATTCCAAATCAACCATATCCACTGAATCCTCATGTGAAATAATGCTTTTCCTAACCATATGGCATGCAAGAGGAAACACTCTTAACACATTGTATAAACGATCTACATCAGTGATGGAAGGAGGTAGGGGCCCCATACCATACACATTCATCTGATGTCTGGTAAATGTCAACAGCAGAATGATTTTCTCTGATAAAATCAGAGACCATATTGCAGATTAAAGTATCCTAAGTAACTGTTTGAGAGGTTGGCTGAGCTTCTAGTCAAACATCTGGTGAGATCATAATGATGGTTCTCTAATGTTACCAAAGTATTCTTAGGACTAAACAGTTACTACCTGCTTTCTTCATACAGCACTGAATACCTTTGTGGGATGTAGATGATTCCCAGTTTATTTAATATTGGGTACATGTTTTGAAATAACCTCAGTTATGGTTTACACAATCTGAAAGCAAATATTGTTTTTTTCACCCTTAGGGCTTGGCTGTTAAATGTTTTTGGGTAACGTCCTGTCATAGTTCCTAAATTATTATAATAGAATATATATATTTTTGTTATTATAATAACAGTAATTCTCACTCCCCATGACCTTTCCTACAGGGGATACTTTAAAACAATACATGCAATCACCTTCCAAATTATTGGCACCTTGATAGAATTGGGTAAAAATGTTTTTTAAAACTGCCTTTGTGGTTAACATCTCACAATGAAACTGGAAACATAAAAAAAAAATCAAAACTTTCATTAAAGTAAATGTATTCTAAGAGAAATACACCACATAAAACAAGAAAATATTGTACTTTAAAAAGTGTGCATGTTTTTGCTGTGTCCCCATGGATTTCCACCCACATTCCAAAGACGTTTTAGGTCAGTTTGACTCTCTAAAGTGTCCCTGTGTGAATGAGTGAGTGTGTGGCAGGGTCGGCAAGTTCAAATATCATTGTGAGGACCAAACATTTTGCTAGTCCCCACAAGGGAAATAGTTTATTTACAAAAACGTCAACTTTCTTCTGAAAAACCAAAAGAGTGAAAATATTTCCTTTGGTTTCCGAGGATAATGTTAGGATTTGGTGTCAGTATAGCATTACTGTATATAGCTACAGTAATATTATGTCACTGAAAGACTCCACAATGATAGAAAGACAAATGTGTTTGTGTCTGCCCTTTTTTGAGCTTTTCGCACTCAAGATAAGTTTAACATAAATCAGAATGTCTATTCAAAATATACCCAAATCCCAACTGTTCCGTATGGTGGAGGATCTGTTATGATATGGGGCTGTTTTATCTCCGAAATCCATGGACACCTTGTTAGAATACATGGTATAATGGACTCCAAGAAGTACCAAGAGGTTTTGAATGAATATCTGGTGGTCTGTGCAAGTGAGCTACACATGATTTGTGATTGAATCCACCAGGAAGATAATAATCCAAAACATATGTCCAAATCTACACAAACATGGTTAATGACCATAGAATCAAGCTTTTAACATCCCAGTCCCCTGACCTAAACCCCATTAAAATCTGCAGGGTTAGCTCAAAAAGGGTTTTGGCCTCTTTGCCACCTCATTTATACCTCAGTGGAACAGGACTTCATGGATGGCTGCATAGGAGTTCCTACACATCCAGGTGAGGTCAGAGAAAAAGTAAACCTAAATGGAAACATGCTTCAGTTACATGCTGTTAATAGGATTGTTTAGACGTGAACATAGGTGTGTCCTGTTTCTTACTCTGCATCCTTGCTGCCTTCTTCCTACAAAGGGCGCTCTCTACATGAAAAGCTTCCTAATTGAAACACCACCGTATAAGTCTCATAAGGGGGTCAATGAGACATCCTATCTAGATACCTGATCCATCGCCAGGTAATAAAAAAATCATATTGTTTTTAGCTTATCGCTAGTTACTGCCCTCTAGTTTTTTCTTTGGTAACTTTGGTAACAACTGATAAAGCTTTAATTGTACATGTTTGTTTCTATTCACTTTGAAAATGTGAATAAATGCAAGATCTGCATTTTAGTCATTTGAGAAATTTTAGAATTCATGGGTGTCACTCAGAATGTGACCATACCTTAGATCTAATATTAACATTTGGTATTGATATAGATAAACTTGTTGCATTCTGTCTCTTAGTATATGAGCTACCTATCACTAATAATATCTGCCTACAGCCCCATTGTCACTCCAAATGCACTATTACATCTGCTACTTCAGCTGTATTTATTAATAACCTACCAGACTTAATGTTAGAGAAAACAGTTGGCATATTTAACATATTTAATGACATAATTAATTGTAGGATTTTCAGATTGCATGGAGGAATAGCATGACAGATCCCTACTACAGCTAAAACTGCGTATTTGTCCTCACTAATAGGGAAAAATAAGCATATTCCTAGATTTCTTGTCTCCAGACTATCTAGAAACATTATGGAAACTGACTCTGAATCCAATTCTACTACATTTTCTTAAACAATTATTGCCCAATATTATAGTGCTACTGCTTATTATTTTAAATTCATCCCTTAGCTTCAACTATTTGCCCACATCCTTTAAGTGCACAGTTATTAATCATTTGATTAAAAAACTTAACCTTGATCCTAGTGTGCTGTCTAATTACAGACCAGTTTCAAACCTGCCTTTCCTCTCGAAGGTTTTAGAAAAAGCTGTTTCCTGGCAACTGTATAGTTACCTCCCTTGTAATGGTATTTATGAAACATTTAAGTCAGAATATAGACCCCATCATAGTACTGAAACAGCACTAATTAGGGTACTTGGGTCATTAGGGTTCTCAGATAATGGATTTCTTTTTATTTTGTTATATTAGATTTAAGTGCAGCATTTGACATTTTTACTAAACAGGTTAGAAGTTAGAAGATACAGTAGGTGTTAAGGGTCTGCCACTTTCTTGGTGTAGATCCTACTTGACCTACCGATACCAGTTTTATATATGTATATATATATATGTATATATATATATATCTATATATATATCTATATATATATATATATATTATATATATATATATATATATATATATATATATACATATACTGGTATCGGTATATATCAATATAATCTATATTATATATATATATATATATCTTATATATATATATATATATATACATATACTGGTATCGGTAGGTCAAGTATGTATAATTTACACTGAGCTGTCAAAAGTGAAGTCTGTCTGTACTTGGCCAACTATTTTTTTTCACAGTACATGCTGCCACTAGCCCCAATTGTTCATAAATATGATATTACTTTCCACTGCTATGCAGATGATACACAGCTGTATATTTCAGCCAAACTGAATGACAGCCTTAAAATCAGTAAATTTGAATATTTGAATATTGGAAATAATTCTATTTTCTTTTACTTAAGTCAGATAAAACCCAAGGTAGTGAAGGACAGGTTGTCTACTTCTATTCTAAACCTTGATGACTGTTCGGTGACTCCCAGTCTGACTGAAAAACACTTTTGATTTAGATTTGATTCAGTCCTCAGCTTTGATGGGCATAGCAACATTATTAGAATTACCTTCTTTCAACTAGGTAATATTGCTAAACTTGAAAATATTCTTCTATAGATGCTGAGAAACTGGTTCATGCATTTATAATCCCGAGGTTGGATTACTGTAATGCTCTACTGACTGGATGCTTTAGTGAATATGTAAACAAACCCCTATTAATTCAGAATGCAGAAGCATGAGTTCTAACTAGAACAAAAAAATTTTATCATATCAGTTATGTTGTTGCTACACTGGTTACCAGTTAGTTTCCACATTGATTACAAAATATGTCTTGTAAAATATAAAGCTTTACATGGCCTGGACCCACAGTATCTGAACTCTTAGAGTCTTAAAATCCAGCTCATCTTCTTCTTTCACAAATTGCAGTACTTCTTTTAGTTCCTAGAATTAAAAAAGTCAAATTTCTTTGACTCTAAAAACATTTATTTATACAGGATTTTGGTTAGACTTAGACATTAGACTGGGATTCAAGGCTCTGGTTCACTTGGCTGAAGGCAAGGCCATGCTCTGTCATGCCTTTGGCCAAGTAACAAGAATTGTCTGGTAGAGCTGTCTGGCTGTGCTGGGTTTTTTTCCAAGAGCAATGGGTTCATTCATTTTCAGTTGTGGTAATGCGGGATGTTGGGTTGCTGTCTTCTTGCCTCGCATGTGCAATCACTCAGGTTTGTTGGTTGCTGGGGAGGTGGTTTGCTGATGTCTAATGTCATCCATCTTTGCTGTGTTACCTTCTGGTTCTCTGCTTTCTAGCTATGTTGTTATAGTTAGTTCTGTCACAGTCTTATGTTACACGTGCATGAATGTGTTCTGTTAATAAACTCTGTGGTCTTAACAGCAACTAACTACACATTCCATTTTCTCTCCAAGCTCTTCCTCTGGTAGCAGTTCCAGTCCTCACACTAAGGTGTTCTTCCAGTACCAATTCCTGCTCCACCCAAGCTGTTCCTCCATTATTAGTTCCAGTCCTCATACTGTTACTCAGACCACATTACACGGCAAAAGCTCCCCCTCCCCTCCTCTGGTTGACTGAAGATGTCATTTCAACAAAACTTTCCTGCCGAGGAAATGAGAACCTACAGTGACTAAGCTGAGGTTCTGAGCTAACAGACAAAATGCTAACAATACTTCTAGAGCAAGTAACACAAACACACAGTGCTAAGACAACTGACTGTGCTAATACAAATAATTAAAGAGCCAACACAAACAATGCTAATACTACATAGATAAAAGAACAGCTAACGCTACAGACAACATGCTAACAAGACTAGACAAAGTGCGAATACAGACAGACAGTGAGCTAAAAACAGTACATTAAGACCATGTGCTATACAAATAGCCAATCCAACATGGAACAGAGCAACAAGAAATCACCACAGAACTAGAATAACCATGAGGTTCCTGTCCACTGACATTTGTGGCAATTAACAGACTCATTTTTTCAGTGCACCTTTTGCAAGCTCTCTTTTTTTGTTTCTGTCCTTTAAAACCCTTTCCTCAGTGGGTTTCAAGCAGCCGTTTCATTCTACAGGCTTGAATAGGTTGCATAACACATCAGTAGCCCTGATCAAGATTTGAAACGTTACCTCTTGATTAACTTAAGACCATGCAGCTAGGTTGGCTTTTATATATGACAGTTACATTCATTTTCTGTGGCACATCAAGGTCAATGGAATTATTATAGCTGCCTAAATCTGAGACACTATATGAAAGCCTTTAAGTCCTATATAGTTCACCCATTGCAGGTGTAAATGTCTTTTAATTAAAGCTGACATCATGTATTTTATCTTCGTGCTCATTTAATTTTCAAATCCAATGTATTGGAGCACATATCGCTATTAAAACCCTTAAAACCTGTGGATTGAAAACAACGACTGAGGCTGACAGGGAAAGTTATAGCTGTTATTTTAATCTGCAAACTACTAAAGTATTTCTGAAGTATACTTCTGCATGCTCACTTCCATGCGTCACTGGGCATGCACTATCACAGTTATATGTTTATTGAAAAATAAACTTGAATTACGTCAGACTGCAGATGCCTAGGGATTTTGCATCTGTGTGTCTGCCTTTAGTTTCTATCAAAACTTGGCAATAAATGAAAGAGACATAAAACTTCGACGGTTCGAGCAACCTGCACATAAACAGGGTCAATGACACTTAGGAAATGCAAGTTAATGAGAGCAGTTTGCTTAACCTTCTGAATGAGTTGCACAGAACTGAGGCATTGAAGCTTCATTTTATCAGTGATTGGCTTTGCTTTAGCCTTGCATAAAAATAACTAACAGTTAGAGCACTCATGGGTCAAATAAAATGGCATGTTTCCTCTAATCTGTATGACTAATAATGCACCGGAATACAGACCAGACTTGAAAGACTGTTTTGTCCGTGCCTGAGCTTGTTACTATATATGCTTTCTCTATGGGAGCTAATACAGTTACTACTTACTACTTACTATTTGTGAAAGAATGGGTCATTCTAAAGAGCTCACTGAATTTGAGCATGGTACTATAATAGGCTGCCACCATTGCAGTATGTCAGTTCGTGAAATTTCTCCCCTCCTAGATATTCCATGATCAACTGTGAGTGGCATTATTGAAAAGTGGAAGTGTTTAGGAGCCACAGCAAAGGTTCGTAAAGTTCCAAACCTCCTCTGGCATCAAAATCAGCACAAAAACCGTGTTCCAGGAATTTTATGCCATGGGTTTCCGATGGCTAAGCAGCTGCATGAAAGCCTTACATCTCCCAGCACAATGCCAAGCTTTGGATGGACTGCTGCAAAGCACACTATCACTGGACTCTAGAGCAGTGGAGACATATTCTGTGGAGTGATGAATCACACTTATGGCAGCCTGATGGAGGAGTTTGACAACATTCCCTGCGTGACTGAATTGTGCCAACTGTAACGTTTGGTGGAGGAAGGATAACGCTATGGGGTTGCTTTTCCAAGGTTGGCCTAGGTCCCCAGAAAGGTAATCTAGGTAGGCTTCAGCATACCATGACATTTTGGACAGCAGATTGTGAGCCACAATTTCTGGATGAATGGGCAAAGACTTTCATAGACACACACTAAAATCTTGTAGAAAGCCCTCTCAGATGAGTGGAAGCTGTTATAGATGCAAAAGGGGACCAAATGTATGTTAATACCTATGGATTTATAATTTGATGTTATAAAAGCTCCTGTATGTGTAATGTGTGTCCCAATACTTTTGTCCATACAGTGTATCTACTCCAATTTTACAGATGAGGCAGAGAAATAAAGAATTGATGTTGCAGCAGTAAGAAGGCCCTCTCAACCCTGGGGAGCTGAAGGAAATGGTTCTCATAAAAAATTGAGATACATTTTCAAGACACAGCTCTGAAGAAAGTGTGCACAAAGCACTGTGTTTCCAAAGGATAGGAAGCCATTACAACATCTGTCAAGGTGTGAATGGGGTTCCAGTGCAAAATTTATGCTTGAGGGTTCTGAAAAAATATTGTGGTTCTTCAAAAGGAAAAAGATGCTAACTGAGTAACCTATTTCTGGCTTGGTGTCAGAGTAGATTACACATGTCAGTAAGGAGTAAGCTTTTAAGCAACACCTCTATAGAGACTCTATAGAGATGTGGATGCATGCTTTCATAATTTCTACAGTTATGAAATGAATATTAATTTTCCTAAAGGTCTGAGTACACTTAAATGCTGTCATGTAGTCATGATGAGTCATTAAACACAGAATCCATATACAGTGGTGCTTGAAAGTTTGTGAACCCTTTAGAATTTTCTATATTTCTGCATAAATATGACCTAAAATATCATCAGATTTTCACACAAGTCCTAAATGTAGATAAAGAGAACCCAGTTAAGCAAATGAGACAAATATTATACTTGGTCATTTACTAATTGAGGAAATGATCCAAAAATGCATATTAGTGAGTGGCAAAAGTATGTGAACCTTTGCTTTCAGTATCTGGTGTGACCCCCCTGTGCAGCTATAACTGCATCTAAACGTTTCCTGTAGCTGTTGATCAGTCCTGCACATCGGCTTGGAGGAATTTTAGCCCATTCCTCCGTACAGAACAGCTTCAGCTCTGGGATGTTGGTGGGTTTCCTCACATGAACTGCTCACTTCAGCTCCTTCCACAACATTCGATTGAATTAAGGTCAGGACTTTGACTTTGGCCATTCTAAAACATGAACTTTATTCTTCTTTAACCATTCTTTGGTAGAACGACTTGTGTGCTTAGGGTCGTTGTCTTGCTGCATGACCCACCATCTCTGGAGATTCAGTTCATGGACAGATGTCCTGACATTTTCCTTTATAATTCTCTGATATTATTCAGAATTCATTGTTCCATCAATGATGGCAATAGCCTTCTGGCTTGTCCGCGTGATCTTTAGCAAACTGCAGATGAGCAGCAATGTTCTTTTTGGAGAGCAGTGGCTTTCTCCTTGCAAACCCTGCCATGCACACCATTGTTGTTCAGTGTTCTTCTGATGATGGACTCATGAACAGTAACATTAGCCAATGTGAGAGAGGCCTTCAGTTGCTTAGAAGTTACACTTGGGTCCTTTGTGACCTTTCCAACTATTACACGCCTTGCTCTTGGAGTGATCTTTGTTGGCCCTTTTGGGGAGGGTAACAATGGTCTCCATTTTACACAATCTGTCTGACTGTGAATTGGTGGAGTCCAAACTCTTTAGAAATGGTTTTGTAACCTTTTCCAGCCTGATGAGCATGAACAACTCTTTTTCTGAGGTCCTCAGAAATCTCCTTTGTTTGTGCCATGATACACTTCCACAAACATGTG
Organism: Ancistrus triradiatus; assembly: GCA_025084515.1. Taxonomy (NCBI): domain Eukaryota; kingdom Metazoa; phylum Chordata; class Actinopteri; order Siluriformes; family Loricariidae; genus Ancistrus; species Ancistrus triradiatus. The sequence goes on from JAJAGP010000016.1 coordinate 303,275, forward strand.
TTGTGAAGAGCAGACTTTGATAGATCCCTGTTCTTTAAATAAAACAGGGTGCCCACTCACACCTGATTGTCATCCCATTGACTGAAAACACCTGCCTCTAATTTCAACTTCAAATTAACTGCTAATCCTAGAGGTTCACATACGTTTGCCACTGACTAATACGTAACATTGGATCATTTTACTCAATAAATAAAAGACCAAGTATAATATTTTTGTCTCATTTGTTTAACTGGGTTCTCTTTATCTACTTTTAGGACTTGTGTTACAATCTAATGATGTTTGAGATCATATTTATGCAGAAATATAGAGAATTCTATAGGGTTCACAAACCTTCAAGCACTGCTGTACAAGTATAATTGCATCCATAATAAATATACTTTGATGCTTTGACAGGTATATTTTATATAAATATAAATCTATAAATATATAAATAATTGATTTATTATTTTAGCCCTGCTTTTTCCTGGTCAGGGCTGGGTAGGGGTCTCTATCGTGGTGCCATAGGATGATCATCCGACTGGCCCCTACTCCCTCAGACACAGACAGTCGTGTCTGGGTGGGATGTCTGTCTCAGGTGGAAGGCAGAAACACACCTGTGCCACCCAGGTGCTAAGCACTCTATTGTTAAATCGATTTATTAGCATGTGATTTTACTAAATATTTATTAGATTATGATGTATATGACCTTAGTAGGCAGATTCTCCTCTCAAATACTTTCAATCTGCTTTTCTTGTATGGCAGGTTGACAATTACATTAAACATAGTAGATTACAACACTGAACATGAACTTTAAGAAGAAGACACAGAGGAAGAAGCCCTGCAGAAACCCATAAGGTGTGAATCTAACATATATAAACATGTAAATCAGAACAACAGATTATTTAGATTGAATTAAGAGATATAGGTTAATTATAACTGACCTGATTTGAGTGCCAACTGTGCTTTCCAGTCAGCTTTGCTCTAATGCACCCAGTGCATTATGGGATATAACCTCCTGCGACACTGACCAACATATGGAGGATTAAAATGGGGATATTTTATGGTGTAAGATATGGAGTCTTCAGTCAACTAAAACTAGGTTGCAGAAACCTATTATGCATGGAGTTTTGAAGCAAGTTTGCATTTTTAAAGCCAATTTATCATTAAAAAGTCATGAAGATGCTGCAGAGTGAGCATTATTTCTCCAACTGAATAATTTTCAGCAGCCATTACACCAGTGTGGTGATGACAATACATGGAAATTGGTTATTAGAAATATTTCATATCAAGTTGTTGACTACTTTCCTAGAAAGGATTTCCTGATATTTTCAATAATAATGGCCTACTTTATGATATACTAGATCAAAGAGTGCTTTTTTTATCAGGAATTTTGCAAGTGAGTTTATATTGCTTTGTTGCTGACGCCACCCCAACACCAATCTGGCAAATAGCAATTAAGTACTATTCTCTATTACATTTGTATCATGTTAGAAGATGTAGGCTGAAACAAAAATAGTATGGTTATCACTAACCATCTAACTAAACATCAAATAGACATCCTATAAATCTTGCAATTAGTAAACTTATACACAGTATATTTAGACACCAAAGTTTATGTTGTTATTTATATTGTTTTGTGCTTTGTGCCCATTGTTTCGTCTTATTGTTTATGTATTAGTAAAACATAATTTGATGTTGATGCTGTTGAAATGATCCATATTACATGAGACACATTGTACAGCCTAATACATTACATTTCCAAGAAATAAATATGATTGCATTGTAGGTGTACACCATTTTAACATAGCAAGCATCTTATACAGACTGATTGAAGGAAATGTCTCCATCATGGTTGGAAAACCCTATCAACCAATTTTCTTTTAAAACAACAGAAAATACTCTTATATTAAAGGGTGGTCCTGTGAAATACTGATTTGAATGTCATATACTGTTCACTGAGATCATTTGAGTGAGATAAACTGATGTATTTAAAATTGGTGGTGCCTCTCCTTATTCATGTCATGTGAACTAACTCATGTTCACTGTTTTTTTTGTTAACAATCACTGGAAAATAACGAATGAGTAGAGCTATTCAAACAAATTACATATGCTGATATGTCAGGGGTACCCTGTGATCTTTAAAGTCATGTTTGCCTCGGGTCTCTGAAGGAACAAGACTATTAGAAATGTAAGCAATATAGCCCTTCTCATTATACACTGACAGAGCACTTTATTAGGACCACCTGTACACCTACTCATTCATGCAATTATCAAAACTGTCACTTGTGTGGTGGCAGTGGAATGCATACAATCACGCAGATAAGGACATACAGCTTCAGGCTATGTTCAGATAAGCCACCACATTTTTGGAAAAATGTGGTCTCAGTGATTTTGATTGTGGCATGAGTGTTTGTAAAAGACAGGCTGGTTTCAGTAACTCTACAATTTCTGATCTCCTGGAATTTTCACACACAACTGCAAAATCTCCAGAGTTTATTCAGAATGCTGCAATATATAAAGTGAGTGGCGGTTCTGTGGATGGAAACATCTTGTTGTTGAATGGCCAGATGGGTTTTGAACTGACAGAAAGGCCACAGTAACTGAGTTAATCACTCTGTACCACATTGTCCCTTGAAGCATAGGATCTACAACTAGGGCTGTAGTCAAGTCCAAGGCAAGTCGAAGAACCAAACTGTATAGCTGAGTAAAGAACAAGTCAAGACTGAGTCCAAGTCTGAAATAAAATGTAACTGTTCCTTGTAATAAATGTTTAAAGGAAGGAAGGCTGAATGTATTGTTATTATTATTATTATTATTATTATTATTATTATTATTACTATTTTAGAGGCTGCTATACATACTCACTTTGACTAGTTTACCAGTTTATGTTTATTGGTATAAGAGCATGAGCATAAAACATACGTTTTTATATACCCAAACTATAGCTACTAGCTAACAGAAAGGAAGTGGAAGGTGCAGGTAGAGGCAAAATTCCATTCAGAGGCTCTATAGTCTATAATCAGTTACTCACTCTTTGCATTACTTAGGTATCTTTGTTAGGTCACTCCTCGTTTGTTATAGCAGGGTATATAGTGGTTTGAATAGAGGGATGGAGATAGCGGAAATTGGTTACTGGGAGGTCTTGCCTGTACTTATGTCACGTTCATTTGTGGTGATATTAAAGCAACTGTAGGCAATCTAAGAAAAATGATCTCTGGCTTTTTACTTTGTTATAACACAACTCTACAATTCCACACAACCATGAGGAGTGTTGTGCAACATTTGGAGGAAAACCTGTATTTCTATATACGATTAGAAAGAAATGAGTTTACAAAATGCTGTATCAGGGAGAACAGTGGTGCAGTGGTCAGCGCTATCTCTTCACTGCTCTGAGATCACCGTTCAATCCCAACCCCAAACTCCTGCTGTGCTGAGTTTTCACGTCCTCCCCATGTCCGCATGGGTTTATACTCTGGGTTTTCCGGTTTCCTCCCACATTCCAAAGACATGCATTAGGTTAACTGGTCACTCTAAATTGGCCTGTGACTAGTGTGTTGATATAACCTTGCGTCTGTTGTGAATATTGCCTTTGATGCCAATGTGATGTTAAATAAAACAAATAAACACAACTTCCACATTAGCGTGCGTTAGTAGTTTCAGGCATATTTTTAATTGATAAGTATTGTTGGTTCTTGTCTTGAAAAAACACTAGCCACTGGGGGTGCACTGCCCACTGCCATTACCAAGCCAGATAAATGGGGAGTTTTATGTCAGGAAGAGCACCCAGCATATAACCTGGCAAATTCTATAGGAGGTTTAATGTTCTTTTTGCTCAGCAGTGTTTTTCGTCTTGGAACTCTGCCATGCAGGCCATTTTTGCCCGGTATCTTTCTTATGCTGGAGGCATGAACACTGACCTTAACTGAGGTAAGTGAGGCCTGCAGTTCCTTGGATGTTGTTGTGGGGTCTTTTGTGACCTCTTGGATGAGTCATCGCTGCGATCTTGGGGTAATTTTGGTCAGCCGGCCACTCCTGGGAAGGTTCACCACTGTTCCATGTCTTCACCATTTGTGGATAATGGCTCTCAGTGTGGTTCACTGGAGTCCCAAAACTTCAGAAATGGCTTTATAACACTTTCCAGACTGATAGATCTCAATTACTTTCTTTCTCAATTGTTCCTGAATTTCTTTGGATCTCGGCATGATGTGTAGCTTTTAAGGATCTTTTGCTGTACTTCACTTTGTCAGGCAGGTCCTATTTAAGTGATGTCCTTATTGAGAACAGGTGTGGCAGTAATCAGGTCTGGGTGTGGCTAGAGACTGAACTCAGGTGTGATAAACCATAGTTAAGTCATGTTTTAACAAGGGGGGGCAATCACTTTTTCACACAGGGCCATGTAGGTTTGGATTTTTTTCTCCCTTAATAATAAAGACCTTCATTTAAAAACTGCATTTTGTGTTTACTTGTGTTGTCTTTGACTAATATTTAAATTGGTTTGATGATCTGAAACACTTGTGTGTGACAAACATGAAAAAAAAAGGAAATCGGGAAGGGGGCAAACACTTTTTCACACCACCGTATATTTGCATCCTTGTATTATATATATTCTGGAAATTTGAAGAATATTAATTTTAGGAAAACCACAGACCCATGTACAGCTCTCCTCCCTCCCACTTTGATAAATACTGTATTTATACTTACAATCTCCCAGTGATGGACCAGCTGCATTATCCAGGAACATCATGCTGCACATAATGTCACTCACCACATTATTTTCTGTTTTCCATAAACTATGCTGTTATATTATTTTAATGCATATTAAATATCTATATGTATACTTTTTATCTACTTAGAATCAAATAAATAAATAAATAAAGGACAACACCGCAGCATGCCGGGAGACCAATGAAGAAGACATAGACAAGTCCTAGTGCAAATCCAAGACATCAAGTTCAGACTTGAGTCCCTGCAAAGTCTCAAATACTACAGCTGTAGTTATAAAACAGCAGAAGACCACGGCAGGTTCCACTTCTATTGGTCAAGAACAGAACTTTGAGCCTGTAATGGGCACAGGCTCACCAAAACTGAACAGTTGATGACTGGAAAACGTAGCATGATCTGATCAATTTCATTTTTTGCAGAGGCACACAGATGGTAGGGTCGGAATTTGGCACCAACAACATAAATTCTGCAAGAACGAAACTTGTGTCAACAGTTCAGATTGATGGAGGTGGTGGTGCACATGTTGGGCTCATTAATATCAACAAATCATTGCTTGAATGCCACAGCCTATTTGAGCATTGTTGCTGACCATGTGCACCTCTTCATGGCCAAAAGTTCTAATGGCTACTTTCAGCATGATAATGCACCAGGTCACAACGCAAACTCATTTGAAATTGGTTTTCATGGCCATGTCAATGTGTTCAGTGTTATATTGGCCTTGCCAATTACTGGATCTGAATCCAATGGAACACCTTCGAGATGTGGTAGAATGGGAGATTCACTGACTTTGCCTTAAAAAATCTGCAGGAATTGTATCATGTAACCATGTAAACATGGATCAAAATCTCAAAGTTAGGTTTCTAACATATTATGGAATCAGTACCACAAAGAACTGAGACTGTTATATGATACAACACTGTAATGTTAAGTATATGAATTACAAAATGGATATGAGTCATGTCTTTATGAGACTTTAAAGAGAAGAAATGCAAAGACTAGTGTGCGGTAACCGAATTTAACTCCTTGACCCAAATATAAGCACATATGTAACATATGGGCAGTTACAGACTATTTAAACAACCATTTTGTTTGTACCTTTGGTAGTTTTACATCAAGCTTTTGAGTTTCTTATTGTTAATTTTAGTGGTCCAAAGCTTTGACCTACCCCGGTCTTGCCAAGTTGCAGAGCCATGCAAATACAAAAGGAAACTTTGTCATAATATTAAAATCACCCTATGGCAATGACAAATGATTTTGACTGCTGTGGGAAAACCCCAACAGCACTCTTAGCTTTTCAGTCGCCCTTAAAGTAAATATTGAATGCTCCAGTTTAGGGGGGAAAGGCTTGTTGAGACAAAACAAGATTAACATAACTGGTGCTTTCCAGACCAAAACTGATGCAGTAAACTTTTGTGCTTGAGATAAAAACAACAACTGATTAGATTCGTACAATACGTATTCGAACTGAAGCAGACAAGAAAAGAATGACGACTGAGGAACACCATTACTTACTGGAAATGAGTTAGATAGATGTCAGATCAAGTGATATTATGTTACCTCATTAGACACTCAATTGTTGGTGCCGTATTACTATTTTCAGTTAGATTTTCTCCATTGCACTCATTAATACACATCCTGTGTCAAACTTTGAGTTAGAAAGGTTTTTTAAAGAAATAATTTTACTTTTTTAAAACTATACATACATTTAGTAGCATGTACTTTTATACTTCTGATTGAGTAAACTATATAAGCCATATTTATAAGGTTTAATCCATACAACTCTGTGCTGTCCAATTATTTATTATTATTATTAGTAGTAGTAATAGTAGTAGCAGCAGTAATAGTATCACTAATATGAGTACTATACAATTAGACACCATTGTGTAAACTAGAAGTTTATTTTTGTTGTTTCTTTTATGTCCTTCCAAAGCAATGTTAAGTAACTGTCTTTTCTGAGTATGTTATTAGCATCTTATTATTTTTGGAAAACTGACCTAAGGATATCGAGCCTCATGTGTTTGTCCGTTTCCTTTGTATTTGTTGTTCACTTCTTCTGTGAACTGTTGGCTCCAGAGGAGTAGGCCTCTTCTAGTGTTTATTTTGAAAAGTCTCAATGAGGACAAATAATTTAGGGTCAGCTTCAACATGCTTGTGGCCTTATGTACTGAACAATGGCACACAAAGTGAAACAAACAGTTGATAAGACTTAAACGTAAACAACTTTCTCTTAGCCTACATATTAATATTAAACTTTTCACAATATAAAATCTAAAAGACTTTCTGGTGGTTGGTTTTGGTTAATCCTATACTCACATACTGCAGTCTTATACAAAGGTTTGGTCATATGACGCATTTGCTTTAACTTGTAAATTAAGTTCTAAGACCTTGCATAAACTATGCATATACTTTATCATTTTTAAAGTTTTTTTCCCTCTGCAGAAATTGTGTTAGCTCCTTTTCATCGAGAAATCAATAGATAATTTGACTAGAGGTGCCAAAAACATATGTTACATAAAAATGTACATTTTAAATACATTTTCAGATTTTTCAGATTTTCCAGATTTGATAGCTACTAATCTGTTCCCCATAAACAAACCCACTATTTGGGTAATGCTGTATTTATGATAATATAACCATCACACCTCAAATGATTAACTATGGAGACATTGTCAGCACTTAATTTCCCTAGTAATGATTACTGCCCTTTTGAGCCACATGTGGAGCACAGCTGGAAATAGTGAGAAAATAAAAATAATAATGCCTGTTGCACTACAAATTCACTCATCACAACATAACACATGATCTTAATGTTTTCAGACAGTCAGCCCAGCATATTTGCCCAGCATATCTGCAGTGAAACCAGAGTGGAATATGATTAGTTCATCTTTCCTTGACTTGACTAAAATTAGCTATTGTGAGATGTAATCCATGAAAAGTCCATTGTACGTTTTATAGATGCATTAACAGTCACCCCACAAATAGGTCATCTGTCTGAATTGCAGTGTGTCATACACTCTTTCTAGTTTTATAATGAGCCCTACTGATCTGTCGGAAAAACACTACAGCCATTTTCCAATAAAGCCCATTTTAAAGCCCTTTTTTGCCTCTGAGCATGAATGAGAGAAACAAAAGTTATTTGTTCTTTTGGGAAAGACAGATCTCTTCCCATTACACAAGGAATTGATTCATGCTTTTTATACGAAATTAGACTAGCATTTTATGTTACTATTGCTCAAACACTTCTGGCTTTTCACTAACTTTTTAAATGCACAGGGCATGAATATGGGGTAAGGTTTAACAAAACAATTTGCCGTGAAGACAATTATCCATGCCTTGTACTGCAGTGCAGCGGTACAAAGACTATGAAACTCTCTCACTCAGGCGCAACACAGAGTGTACCTTTCTGCTGCAAGGCATCTAATATTAACATATAATTTACTAAGGCTTTAGCTAATCACGCAAGCTGCACCTGATACCTCCTACTGTACTACTTGCACTTCCTCTGTGTAAAGGTTTAACAATGGAGCCATGAACAGACTAAATAGGAAATGTATGTTCTATAACTAAGTGAAGACCTTTTTAAATGGACAGGTGTCAAAACAAGTCAATGGTCTGGATGGCACTGATGTGACTGATAAACAGAACCATTACAATACCATCATGCCTTGTCAAAATCCTCAGCTGTAGTCAAATTACAGATCAATGAAATCTAGATGTTTTCTAGCTGCACTTACACCTCATAAACATTCTACAATTCTGATAGCGTATTTAAAGTGTTATTAAATGCCAGGTGTGAATTAGTAATCAGCCCCTTTAAAGTAACCATTATAAGTTTGCTCAGGTACAACCAATCACCTTCCAGATCACACCTCAGGCTAACTGGCCTCCATCTGACATCAATTATAGTGATGCTTCACACACTTCCACAACTAACATTTATATCATTTAACAGACACTCTCACAGCGACTTACAATTGATACCTCCTTACAATCCAAGCAATTGTGGATTAAGGTTCTTGCTGAAGGACCCAGCAGTGACAGCTTGGCAGAGGTAGAATTTGAACCCTGGACCTTCTGGACCATAGTCCAGTACCTTAACCACTAGCTCACCACAGTCCATGCATGACACAAAGTGCACAACCGTGCATGACAATGCAAATTCACCAAGGTTAGAAAGGTGCTTTTGAAAGGGCTTCAGGATAAAGCTGTGGAAAGGCTTAGAAGAAGGATACAGAAAGATTTCAGAGACTTTAGCTATCCCTCAGAGCATTATTAGAAAAGGTATAGCACTAATAACGCAATGCCTAAATGGGCTTTCCCTCCAAACTAGACACCTGAGCCAGTAGGATATAGATCAGGTAAGGTACCAATTTGCATGTCTTTTTGAAATAGGTGATGTGATGCCAATCTCAGAAGTATTACACAAAGCTGGCCTCTGTAGCAGGGTTATAAGGAAGAAGCTTCTTAAAAAGTGCCCTACTGAGTCTTGTTTGTGCTTCTGATACCATGTGGGAAAAGTTTTTATGGTCAGATGAGACCAAGACTAATTTTTTGGACTTAAATCCAAGCACTATGTTTGGCAAATACAAAATCTATCATACCTGCTGTGAAGCATGGTGGTGGCAAAATTACATTGTGGGGGTGTTTTCCTTCAGTGAGGACTGAGCAATTGGTCAGAATTTAAGGGGAAATGAATGCTGCCTAGTACACTCAAATTTCTGAGGAAAATGATAAATCAAGCTACAAGATGATATACTAATGGGTTTCAATTTTGGGCTATAAGACAAGAAAGTAAATATTTCAAAAGGGTAAAATGATGTTCTATGGGAACTGTATCATTAGATTCGAATGATATTTGGTTTGACACTACATTTACCATGTTTTAAGCAAATATTCCTTCAGCAAATCTATGTGTTTATTACAACCAGATTTGTAAAACAAAAGCTAGCCCATATACACCTGGTTTTTGAAGGCTAGAAATGATCTGCAAAACTGGCCATCGCTGACTCTTAGTAAATTCACCATACTATGTAATCAGATGCACTTTTTACGGACATTCAACTTGTTTTCACACTATGCTCTCTTAAACATTTACGTATGATGGACAGAAGAGCAATTTGCATGCTTCTATGTACATGTACATAAACCACAATTTAGCCTTGTACCCTAGTTTCTTATATAGCATACATATATGTTGACTGGTTTTCAGTGGACAGCAGACAGTAGTGTTGTCCGAAAATGTCCACAAAGGCTTATAGTGGTGAAAAAAGACACCATGTATATAGAAGAGTCTTGGCTTTTGTCTTCCTTTTGTCTAGAGGGTCCAATCAAGCCATACTTTGAAGTGCAAAGAGTATGCACTTTGCGCAAGAAAGGGTAAAGTTAGTTATCTAAAACTACTGTAAGGTTTCTTGCATTTTAAGAGGGTGTAATACAGAATACAAGTGAGGAACTCTATCACTGGACATGTCTCATGTTGTAGATGGAGAAACACAGATTAAGGCATTTCTGTCAAGTGTGTCTGGCTCGGTTAAACAACATCCTCTCTGGAAGTGAAACCAGCAATCTTCCCAGAAAAGTGGATGATGTTATAGCAGTGAAACTGATGTTTATTTTAGTTTTATGGTGAATTAATGACTAAATGCCTCTGTTAATGACTAATTTTAGCCTAAAATACAGTTATGTTTAAAAGCCATTACTTTGATATCAAATAATGTGATGTTTTGGTTGATATAGGTTGTACAGAAGATTGGGTTAAATATCTGTTGGAGATCTGATTGGCATCATGTGATACAAGCAGATCAGAAGATCTAGAGTACACAGAGCCCCCACCCCACAGCACTGATTTTTTTTTACCTGGCCCTTTTGAAACTGGAGGTAAACCGATGAATACACGCAGAGACCAGAAACTCTATGGAGGCAAACCAGAGATGATTAGCTTTAAGAAACACAGCTCTGCTGACTGAGTTACTTTGTATTTGTATCCCAGCTCTTTCAAGGTGAGGTCTATTGGTTATAGGGTTGGGTCTCGGTCATCTGTCATCATGGCGAAGTTCAGCAGAGTTCTTCTGACACTGCAAGTCCAGTGGTTGACTGGCACCAAAAGTTTCAGAGTTTCAGTGCTCCTTGGGGTGGGTAATCTAGATCAGCAGGTCTCCTTGCATCAAACTATGCCAACCAGAGGTACCCACAAATTACACACAGAAATGGCTTTATTCTCACTTCTGCGCTACATTATAAAAATACATGAAGGGGACATATTAAAGAAAAACATTAGCATGCCCTCGGTTACCTTTTGAATGAAACACTTAACTAACAAGACCTGCATCCTGCCGCCCTGTGGTGCTGCTCTGCATGTACTGAGTGAGACGCGTTTGCATTTGAAGGTTTTCACTGCATAAATAAGCTGTTCTGCTGAATATTAGTCTTAATGTAAGGCTTAGAACAATATTAATATGATAACGTTGTCAGTATACAGTTAGAGTGAGACATGTCCATGGGAAAAAGTTCTCCAGGAAGGTTTAGTAGTTCCCCATTACATGTTCCTCCCGTCAAACTATGCACTTAAACAGCTATAAGTGTTTACTGGCCGTTTAGTAACTGTGATGGGGGTGCCAAATGTGGTGGAGCTCTGCCAACATCTCGTAATGTTAATAATTCACAAAACTGTGTTCACATCATTCAGACGCACTTTTAATTGTTCTTCTTTACCTTTAAAAAAAGTCATGTCTCACTTTTTGAAAGACAGTACACACTAATACTGCACGTTTCCTTCTTTAGCTCCAGCGTATCTATGAATAACCGTGATACATTAATGCCTGTACATGTGTGGCTGCATTTACAGTATATGTATAAATATGTATGTATTTTGTCCTCTGGGCCTCCTACTTACACATGGACCACCCAGCTTATATATGGAAGGATGTAGGAAAAGTTCATAGAGTGACACATTAACCCACAAAAGAGATTGGGATTATGAGAACTGAAGCTCATTTCACTCTGTGCATGGGTAGCATGGAGTGGGGCCCTCCAATACCTGAATGGGCTCTGCTTGAGGGAGAGGACATGTGTAAAACTCCCCCAGTCTCCACAGAGCTTCAAATGAAAAGGACATTTTGGGTTAATCCTCATTAAATATGGAAGTTGCTTTCATCTTAGTGAGCCAAAATGACCCACCGTGAACTTTTGTCCACTTCCTTTCAGGCTGAGTTCTAACGTATACCAGGGCAATTAGACCACCGTTACAATGCCGCTTCATTTGAGAGGTGGGTCAAGCTGCCCCATTGGTTTTCCAAGCCGTCCAAATCTGACTCATCATGAATTTCAATAGGATGCTTGGAGAGAAAAAAGGGGGAACATACACCTCACAGCAGCAGCCAAAGACATACCAGTCTTTCAGTCTGCATGAAAGCTCAAAAGCAGTCATTAGATAAGAGGCTGATAGAGTAAAAAAAAAACACAAAAACCGAAAAAACATGACTTTAAAACAAGAAAAGGCTACAGCCTCATACGCACGTCGTCACAAACTTTATCTGCACACAGATCAAAGGAAATCTCTGGACAAACATTAGGAAATGAATGACTAACATTAAGTTTATTCGTAATGGCTGAGGTAACACAGCCAGATGTAATAAGATAACAATTAGTTGTAATGAATAAACATGTAGGATGAATGTTAAACTTATGACTGGCTCACTACAGCAGAAAGGCTGATTTGCAGATAGCACACTCATACAAAACAACAGCAGCAGTACTCCCTTCAAGCTGCAAATATTTAAAAAGCTTAGTTGTAGTGCACAGGGTTACATGCTTTTATAAAGTCAGACAGATAACACTTTTTCAAAAGCATCTGTCTTACCATGGGGTTTGTTTCTTGAGCTTGTTGGGGAGGTCCGAGCTTCTCAGACATCTCTCCTCACTCTCTGTCCCTCCACTGGTTATTTGATACTTGTTTTTGGGGAGAAAAACAATGAGAGTATTTAGTCAGATGTCATGCAGAGTGTAGTTTGTCTTTCGCAATTCAAACCTTTGTTCATTGGGGCTTTCTCTTATATCCCCTGGTAGCTCTGCTGCTCTGTCTCAGTGTGTGTTTTCAATTACAAGCCTTCAAATCACTCTTTTTTCCCTAGACTGAAACAATCTTGCAAACTGGTAATACCTTATGCATTCCTTGCCACATGAATAACAGAGGGAGGTGGGGAAGAAAGAGGAAACAGATAATGAGAAGTCCTTAGGAAGGACAGATGGATGCACAATGAAGTTGTTTTCATCAGTTCCTGTGTTTCTTGGTTTGATCTATTGTCCTTGGCACTGGCTAGGCCGTTTATGGTTCATGTCTTCAGTTCAAGTTCTACTTGGTATCAGAGGAGAACTGAGCTGTCCTTTAAATGTTACTTTGCACAGACTTTCTTTCTCTTGTGACCAAGACCACTAGAGTCAAGTCCGAGTCAAGACCAAGACCCGAACACATCGACTTTTAGTAGTCGAGTCTATGTCGAGTCGGAGACCAGGAGTGGCCCAGTCCGACCTGAGATCAGGACCAGATTAAGATTTTTTCTTCATACAAGAATAAAAAGAAGAAGAAGAAGAAACTGAATTCACTTTATATTCATTTTCATTCATTATACATGATATATACTTAGTAAATAATATTATATTTCGTCATATATTTTGCAAAATATACCATTAAATAATATATAGCCTAAAATCGTTATTAATTATTATTATATTATAGTCTTAGTCAAACTAACACATGTAACGTTTGGAAGCAAATGATGCTGATGATTCTGTTTCCCTTCTTTTTCCAAAGTTAATCAGATGTCACCACATAAAGTCAGCTGAATATAGCCAACAACATCCATTCTATCCATTTTTATTATTAAATGTGAAAACATAATAATATTTCAGTATGCTGTCAAACAAAAATATCCTATACTAACTATAACCCAAAATCAGAAAACGTTGAGACAGTTTGGAAAATGCAAATAGAAAATATATGCAGTGTTCCTTACTTTTCCTTTTATATCATTGCAGACAGTATGAACCCAATACATTTCAGTTTTTCTGGTCAACTTCATTTCATTTGTTAAAAAACATCCATTCCTGAATTCCAGGCCTTTAGGGCTAGTAATGAGGTAACAACTAAATAATGATTTGATTTCAAACAGGTGATGTCAATTGGTGTTTATAATCATGATTTGGTCCAAAGCAGTATCTTTGAGGAGTAAAGATGGGCAGAGGATCTCCAGTTTGTCAACAAATTAGTAAGGAAATTATTAAAATGTTTTAAAAACAATGTTCCTCAAAGAATAGACTGGCAGGGATTTGCATATTTCAGTTCTAACTTTTTTTTCTGATTTTGTTTTGCATTGTCTTGTAGAAAAATGCAGAACGTCCCTGGAAAAGATGCCATGAAGGCAGCATATGATGCTTTAAAATTTCAGTGTACTTTACTGCATTAATGCTGCCATCACAGAAGTGTAAATGACTTTTGACAAGGGCACTGACCCAACCCCATATCATGACAGAGCCTGGCTTTTGGACTTGTTGCTGTTAACAGTCTAGATGGTCTTTTTCATCTTTGGTGCAGACCACACAGCATCCATTTCTTCCAAAAAAGATCTGGAATACTTTTATGTTTCCACTATATGGTGGTCCATCCCAGATACCTCAGAGCCCAGGGAAGTCTATGTCGCTTCTAGACATAGTTAACATAAGGCTTTTTTTTTTTGCACAGTAACATTTTAAGTGTCTTTTTTGAATGTAACTTCATATTGTAGTGGTTTGATAAAGTAATCCCTTGCCCATGTGGTTCTATCAGCTATTGATGAATGACGGTTCCTGATGCAGTGGCATTTGACTAACCAACAGTTAGCAGTTAACTAACCAACCTGCTAGAATGTAGAGGTGCAGAGAGATTCCTATAGGCTGCTTTAGTGCAAACAATATTTCTGTACATATTTTAATTATTTGAGTTTGATTGCTTATATCTGTTTTACCTTCTGCACTCAGTGTTTTACTGTTAATCCCAAGTGAATTAACAAATTGAATGAAGTTGACCAGAGAAAAACATGAAATATCTTGGGTTTATACTGGCTGCAATGAAATAAAAGTCAAAGGAAATGTAACTCTGGACGTTTTTTAATTTCTTAATTTTTTAAATTTCCATTCTGTTCCAACTTTGTATGATTTGGGTTTGTAAAAGTAAAGCAAGCAGGCAATAACACACACTTGCAATCTTAATGTCAGACTATTCAAAATAAAATATGTTTGTTTATTGGATATGGGAACGAGAAGAGCAGCAACTTGTTTTTCCCTGTTAGCTAATCTGAGTGATTTTATTTAGGCACGTAGAGAAAGGACTGATTTATTCTGTTTGAGTGGATTGTTGATATTCAATAACAACAGAAAGAAAGTTCAGTTTGTAATTAGCATTACCTCAGACAGATGCATTGGACTCAGCTGGCCTCAACAACAATTTGAGTCCACCTTACCCCGAGACCGAGACAAGATTGAGTCACCTATACATATATATATATATATATATATATATATGTATATATATATATATATATATATATATATATATACATATATATATATTAATATATATAGAGAGAGAGAGAGAGAGAGAGAGAGATAGATGATGGTTTCTTTATGCAGTATGCGGAATCTGATCTCTGATCTCGGGTGTTCAGTTTTGTATCAGATCATGATTATATTCACCTGTTGACATCACATGTTTGATATCACATTATTATTTAGTTGTTTTTACCTCATCACTAGCCCTAAATGGTGTCCAAACTTTTTTGGAATGTGTTGCAGGCCTGAAATGCAGGAATGGATGGATATTAACAAGTTGACCACAAAAAACATGAAATATTGCAGGTCCATACTATCTGCAATTTAATAAAAGTCAAAGTACATGCTTTAATAACAGAGAGCACTTTGTTCTAATCTGTTCACTTAGATCTGACCGTGTTAAAGCATATCCTACAATAATGACATCTGTTATAATATCCACAGAATTTGGATCTAAATAGAAATAAATTAATATTAGTAAGACAATTTTAGCAAGTACTTATAGTAGGTAACACCTCAGTTATAACTTTTGTTAGGTAAATAGAATGAATTTGTTTGTCTTGGTACTCGCAAGGTTTCTTCCTTATAACATTTACGGAGTTGCGCTAGGCTTGCTCAATTAGGGCTTTGTGCCCAAATACTTGTAGAGCTGATTTTGACTTTGCCTATATGAATTGATATGTAAAACTAATTAATTAGTTAGTAAAAAAGAGTTATGCCACATTTAGAGATGAATCATGTCACAAATAGATAAATATTAAAACACTGATCAGACAACACATTAGCACCACCTAGTCCTTAATGATGTTTACATAAGTGTTACTTGTGAAAACAATGTCTGAATGAATGTTTGGACCCAGGGTTTTCCCACAAAGCTTTAGCCAAGATATTGCTTGTCTTCCTTCCCACAGTATATCCTGATGTCATCACTTCCCCATGTATGCACTACACAGGTCCTTGACCAACCACCTCATGGAAAAGGAACAGGTCTCATCGGACCAGATGACCTCCTTCCATTGCTCTAAGGTCTTGTTTTGCCACTCGCATGCTCATTGTAGGCACTTTTTGTGGTGGAAAGGTGTTGGTCTTGTGTCACGTTCTTCCCATGACCAGCATCTCACATTTCTGTGACTTTTAACACAATAGCTCGTCTGTTCATTCAGACCAGAAGGATAGGATTTTTTGCTCTCATTTGTCAATTAGTCTTAGGCGTCAAACACCCTCTCACCGGGTCCTGGTTTTCCCTCACACTGCTGACTGGGAGCACCTCATAAGTATTGCTCTTTAGTAGATTCTCTAGCCCAGCCATCAAGTCGTAATGATTTGTCCCTTGTTAAAGTCACTCATGGTATTTACTCCTGAACTTTTCTTCCACATCCCAACATGTTACCTACAAGACCCAGCTATTTACATACTCTCTAATATATCCCAGAGCTTAACGTGCTGATGTAACAAGATAATCAGTGTTATTTGCCAGTCGGTCTGTGTGTGGTTTTAATGTTTTGGCTGATCAGGGTATTTATACAGTGGAGGTCAAATGTCTAGTAAAATGTTTCTATTTTACTTTTTAATTTAATTTAATTTAATTTCAATTAAACATGTAATATTGTCAGCATTTGAGTGAAAATGTAAATTCATTAGTGTTTGGTATGTTCCCCTTTCTGCTGTAATGACAGCATATCCTAGAGCTGCTATGGACTCCAGACCAGCCACATTTCACAATATTCCAAAGAGCATATTGTTTTTTTTTTTTTTTTTTCTGGATTGTTACGAAACGCTTGTGTTTCTTTCTCTTCAATTGCCCCATAAATGATCGGAGGGGTTCGGTTATGGAAAGAATCAAATTTAGGATCCGAAATGTATGCTATAATATATACGTTTATATATATATATATATATATATATATATATATATATATATATATATATATATATATATATATATATATATATATATGCTAGACTTACTTTTGAGAAATAAACAAAACACAAAAACAATACATAATGATCCTCTACTATAAAACTGTATCCACAAAGTTTACAGAGTGGTCCGAATATAAAATAATTAATAAAGTTAATATTAGTTTAAAGGTTTATAACTGTTAGATTTTTAACATTTCAGTAGCTCATGTGGATGAGGGAGAGATATGCAGAGTTTGTAGCCAGAGAAAATAAAAGCTGACCCCCAACTCTTCAGCTGTTTTCTATCATATTGTAAATAATGTGCAGTTTAGTGACACATTCCTCTGAACTATGTGGTATACAGTATATTATTCAATATTTGAGCATGCTTAGTTTCATAATTTTGAAACTGAGCAGCCCTGCATTTAGGTAATGTCGGCCCTTGTTTATCAAATCAGAGCAAAGCTCTGCTTTGTCAGACACTGAGGCAAAGACCAGATGTTTGACTGGATGATTCACTAAGTACTCACGCAAAAGAGTGTCTGTCCATGTCTGTCTAACAGAAGAATGTATACTGTAGAAAACAGTCTATTTAGTGCTGACCCGAACTTACTTTATAAGATTCTTTTGTGACTGTAAAAGTTTCAGATTTGGGCGTAACGCCAGTCCATTACTAAAGCTGTAAAATGCCATTTAATACCTGCAGTAGAAGGACAATACACATGGTGCTGTGTGTAATTTGTCTGACCACAGACTGGCATTTCATATGCGTTATCATAGTCACTGTCTGAAATCAAGTAAACTAGTTTACCACTATAGTCAGATGGAGAGTCACATGTGGTCTGATTCATTTGCAATTTCACCAAAGAATGGAACGTTTTTATTGTCTTCTCACCACTATGGCTTGCATTTAAACACTGTTTCCATGTTAAATACAAGGGAAAAGGCTTTCATTTATTAGCAGGAATATGTTGTAAAATAGGTAAAATATGTAAGTACTTTATATAGATATAGGATGGGGATGTAGGAGTGGGTTTCTCATAATGAAGCCTCAATTATGGAGTTCTAGAAGATCCATTTCCTTGACTTCTCATCAAATCTCAGTCGAAAGCACTACTTGTTGAACAACTGATGCTGGGATATTTATATGCAACATTAACCATATTTTATGAAAAAAAGAGCAGAACTTGGTAAACTACAGAAATATCTGTATATTTTGTTGCTTCTTAACAGCCCAGGATATAAAAATAATGAGGAGTTTAGCCAGGACCTGAGGGTTTTCAGGTGCTTTCGCTCAGGAATAATCAAACTTATATAACACAAGTTTACAATTGTGATTTCTTTTGTTCTCAGGATATTTCCATCTTTGGATTAGCAAAACAAATTTGTCAAATAAACTGTCGACTTGCACTAGATTGTTTTCATAGAGTAGTCTTTTATAGGCAGGTGACAAAATTAACAGTAATCCTTACTAAGTGAAGGGGTTCAGAGCAGGTGCATCATCAGACCAGACTTTACTGTTTTGGCTAGCCACGTATAACCTTATAACCTACCAAATGTACATATTGGACCACTAAAGCAAAGACATTCATTACAATATCATTAATCTATCAATCTATTCCTTAACCTATCAAAGGCATCAGTTCCGTTAGCATAAACAAAATTAATGCAATTAATAAAAAAATCTTTAATGTTAATTTATTCTTAATTTCTCATCCATGGCAGAGTAACACCCACTTTAGTGATAAATCACTTAATCTATTTAGTTTATAACAAGCTTTTTTTTAAGTGCCCCTCTAAATTCTTTCTGTGCCCCAGTACAACAAGTAGTCTAGAAACACCCCTAGTTCAGTGGCTCTGTTATGCTGCCATGGTTAAGGTCAACTTGTGATCCTTAGAGGTAAGGGTCACAGGAAATCAATACCCCTTCTAACTAGGGATCTCTGTTATTTCAGCCATACTCACTGCCAACATGTTTATAAGGTAAGCAAACAAGCAAGGAATGTCCATACACAAACAGTATCAGTAGAATACGAAGAGTGGAGTAGAGGACAGTTGTACGAAACACCTCAGTGACTCTCAAAAAGACATTTTCATGGGTGCCCACCTCCCCAACAAGTTAGCTCAACAACCTTCTGTCCTTCTGTCCTATAAAAGAAATAAAGTCCATAAATAAATGGTTCACCAACTTTGATGGTGAACTTGGCTGACTGCATTGACCTAAACTCGGGTCTTGACCTAAATCCAATCAGAGACTTTTGCTTAATTGGAATGCCAACGATGAGTCAGAGATTATTGTCCAACATCAGCACCTGACCTCCAGAGCACCTGAGTAGAAATTGAGACATGAAGGGCGAACAAACTTAATACCGATGTCCACAGACTTTTGACTACACAGGGAACTTTTGGATCGATATTCTGATCATGATTGGAACATTGCTATCCTGATAGGAGTGATGTTTTTTCCATTAACAAGGAATGAGAGGTCACTGAATGCTTAGAGAAGTATGAACATTAATATCTATGTGTTTGTGGAGTGTTTAAATATAATTGTGGGAAATGTCCCTACAAAGATAGAAATATCTGACATTTATTACCTTTTGGGGACATTTTGCTGGTCCCCACAGGGGAAAACTCCTTCTTTACAAAAACTGAAACTTTCTTTTGAAAAAGAAAAATAATCAAAAGATCTCCATTAGGTTACTGAGTTTAAGGTTAGGGTTAGGTGTAGGTATAGCATTAATTAGCTACAGTAAACATTATGTCAATGGAAAGCCCCAGTAGGACATAACGTACGTGCATGCCTGTGTATGTGTGTGTGTGTCCACAAGAATTGAAAGATCTGACATTTTTTACATTGTGGGGACACACACTGTGCTTACAACCGACAGCATCAGCGGAAAGCTGTAACATACAGAGCTATCTTTTGGCCAGGGAGTAACATCATAATTTTATTCAATTTAAATCTATAACTATCGCATTCTGATTCTTCTGTCATTATAAACACAGACAAGTTTAGGCCAAATTAACCCTTCCTTTAACTATCAGTGTAACTTACTAAGATTTACTGTGTCACTGAATTTTTTTTATATAATTTGTAACTAACTGCAAATATACAATGCTAAACGCTTTTCATTTAGGGTGGCATGCTGGTGCAGTGGCTAGCACTGTCACCTTGCAGCTCCCAAGAGCTGGGTTCAAGTCCCAGCCCAGCCACCGCTTGTGTGGTGTTTGTATGTTCTCAGTGTGTTTGTGTGGTTTCCTCTGGGTACTCCAATTTCTACCCACATTCCAAAGACTTGCATTAAGTCTACTGGTGTTCCTACGTTGTCCCAGTGTGATGGACTGGAGCCCTTTCTAGAGTTGGCTTTTGCCCTGTGCTGCAAGTTAGGCTCCAGTCTCACACAACCCTGAACTACATTAAGCAGGGATAGACAATTAATGACTGACTGAATGAAAAAAAAAACAACAACATTATTTTATTTTATATTTGTTACCTAATGACTACATGATCGACTGACTGAAGGTAATCGCCATATTTAAATTTTCACAATATTAACAATATTACAATATTTCAATCCAAGCAATTGTGGGTTAAGGACCTTGCTCAAGGACCCAACAGTGGCAGCTTGGCAGAGGTGGGATTTGAACCCTGGACCTTCTGGTCCATAGTCCAGTACCTTACCCACTAGTCTACCACAGTCCATATTACATATCCTATAAATGTCATAATATAAATGCAATCATGTATATTTGGCACACTATTTGTGCTACAATGAACAAAACTTTTTTTTGAAAAAGTACAAACTGCATCATTTTACATCACTTATTTTGCTCCTTAATTATTCTAATAATTACTATACACGTTAACGATATCTGCTCTTTCATGATTGGAGCTCCCCTGTATGGAAATTAGAAATTAGACAGGTCACCCTGGAATGTCACATAAACTCAAGTGAACAAGTTTTCTGTGGATCAGTGTTGTGTGAATCCACAATAGAATGGGAAAATAGAGCAATCTGAGTGACTTTGAACAAGGCATGATCATTGGTGCCAGACTAGATGGGACAAAACCTGACAACCTTTTGTGGTTTTCTCAAGTAAACGTCTCAGATGTGATCGAGGTAAAACATCCAGCAAAAGCGGATCCTGTGGACATGAAACAGCTCGTTGACGAAAGGATTCAGAGGAGGATGTCAGGAATCATTCTGATGAACACGCAGCGCACAGTCAAATTGCAGCCAAATACAATGCTGGTGCTCCAACTAACATGTCTGAATGCATAAATTGCTGTCCCTTAGTATAGATGGGCTATAACAGTAGATGACCAGTTAGAGTGCCATTTCTGTCAAAGGGAAACAGAAAGGCAGGACTCCAGTGGGCAAAAGAGTGCAAAAACTGGATCACAGAGCAGTAGAAAAAGATGTCAGATGAGTCCAGATTTCACCATGCTGATGGTAGGGTCAGAACCTGGCGCAAGCTGCATGAAGCGATGAACCCCACCTGTCAGATATCAGCAGTTCGGGCAGGTGGAGGTAGAGTAATAGTGCGGAGAATGTTTTCTTAGTACACCACAGGTCCTCATCCCTTCATGGCAGCTGTTTACCCTATGGAAGAAGGACAAATTCAGGAAAATGCACCATGCCACAAGGGTTGTATAGTCATGGATTGGTTCTAGGAACATAATTGTGAGTTTACCTTGCTTCTCTGGCCTCCACAATCAACAGATCTTAATCCAGTAGAGAATATCTGGGGTGTGGTTGAATGGCCTGTTCAGAGCATGTCAGTACCTCTATCTAATTTACATCAACTGTGAGAAGGTATCCTATGCTCATGGGTCAATATTCCAGCAGAATGATTTCAACACTTAGTGGAATCTATGTCACAATGAATTGCTGCCATTCTGAAGGACAAAGGAGGTTCTACATGCTACTAGTTGGGTGTCTCTATCAGACCAGCCGTTCAGTGTGTATAAGTTAGTCAGATGTTTCGTTTTATTGATACTGTCTGGCTGCCCAGACTTCCAGCACAAGTTCTTAGTGTTCTCCTCCTTCACAGCTGCACAGTCATTCCTATAATATACTATCATAGCTGAGGGATTGGACTGCACTAGCAAATGCATTTGTAACACAAAAAAAGAGAGAGTCTTGTAACAAAAGGAATAAAGGGTCGTTTTATGTGCCTTGCTTATTACTTCTGGAAGAGGGTGTTCCAGGAGGTTCTCAATGTCAAGATGTAATCTCTCGACCACCTCCTAGAACTATTCATTTGTGAAATCCAGCTGCATATACTAAGGCTTACTTAAGGACTTTTTGTACTGTTTCACCCATTCATAAACAAAGCTGCTGTACCTTGAGTTCTTTCTTATTCTAGTTTGCTTTATGTCTGTGTTCTTATGATGAATCTGTACATGGACAACAATGAGCACAGAAAAGAGTGAACTTTTTTTACCTGCATCAAACAACCAGAGAACTTAGAACCGAACAAATGCAGTTGCAGGAGCTCTACCACATCACACAATGACAGCTTAACTAGGGGATAAAAGATGATCTGATGAATTAAGACTGGAAGAAAGCCCATGTCTTCAGCGGATGCTTTAGACACAGGTACAGGACCATCTTGGCACAGAAATCGGGCAGTGCATGCCTGAGCATGCATGTTTTGCCACTCGCATAGTTAGAATCCAGCCTGGTTGGAGGTCTGCATCCCTTACTTCTCCCAAATCATTCCTTTCTCACCTGCCATATATCTGTCACTATGATGACCCACATCAGAGGGTAAATCTGTAAACCAGCTACCATAAGAATTCTGCAGATGTGGTCTCAGGTTGAACCAGCAATCTGTCTGCAGGTACTAGAAAGCCTAGTAAATACATCATTCTGTCATCTGCTGTTTACCCACAGGACAGGCAGTAGACATATATGCAGAAATATCAGTGCACTGCTGCCACAGACCAGCTCTCTCTGTGGCAATAGTCCCTAAGGGAAATGCATCTGTGTGTCTGTTTCTATAAATATTATTTACCTTGCTAATAACTGATATTAAGAAAGGGAATGTTAATAACTGTTTTACCATCAAATCAAAAGAGGTGCCCAGGGACATGCATAGCCAAGTCATTATCAGAACAATGTGGTCCATTTTGACTGGTGAAAACTGTCAGTAGAAACTGTCAGCTCCACAATTATTGCCACCTGAGGTAAAGATGTGTGAAATGGTTGTGAAAAAGTGTTTCTGGCTAATTAGCTTAATCAAATAGAGAGAAAAAATAAAATAATCAAAAGTAAAGACTTTTACCCACGTGTCACAGTTATTGGCACCATTACATTTAGTACTACAGTGGTGCTTGAAAGTTTGTGAACCCTTTACAATTTTCTATATTATGCATAAATATGAACTAAAACATCATCAGATTTTCACACAAGTCCTAAAAGTAGATAAAGAGAACCCCGTTAAACAAATGAGATACAAATATTATACTTCAACATATATTTATTGAGGAAAATGATCCAGTATTACATATTAGTGAGTGGCAAAAGTATGTGACACTTTGCTTTCAGTATCTGGTGTGACCCAGCAATAACTGCAACTAAATGTAACTGTTGATCAGTCCTGCACACCGGCTTGGAGGAATTTTAGCCCATTCCTCCGTACAGAACAGCTTCAGCTCTGGGATGTTGGTGGGTTTCCTCACATTAACTGCTCACTTCAGGTCCTTCCACAACATTTCGATTGGATTAAGGTCAGGACTTTGACTTGGCCATTCCAAAACATTAACTTTATTCTTCTTTAACCATTCTGTGGTAGAACGACTTGTGTGCTTAGGGTCGTTGTCTTGCTGCATGACCCACCTTCTCTTGAGATTCAGTTCATGGACAGATGTCCTGACATTTTCCTTTAGAATTCCCTGAGATAATTCAGAATTCATTGTTCCATCAATGATGGTAAGCCGTCCTGGCCCAGATGCAACAAAACAGGCACAAACTATGATACTACTACCACCATGTTTCACAGATGGGATAAGTTTCTTATGCTGGAATGCAGGGTTTTCCTTTCTCCAATCATAACACTTTTCTTTTAAACCAAAAAGTTCTCTTTTGGTTTCATCCGTCCACAAAACATTCTTCCAATAGCCTTCTGGCTTGTCCATGTGATCTTTAGCAAACTGCAGACGAGCAGCAATGTTCTTTTTGGAGAGTAGTGGCTTTCTCCTTGCAACCCTGCCATGCACCATTGTTGTTCAGGGTTCTTCTGATGGTGGACTCATGAACATTAACATTAACCAATGTGAGAGAGGCCTTCAGTTGCTTAGAAGTTACCCTGGGGTAACAATTGGAAAAAACGATTGGAAAAACGTTCCTTAATCTGATGAGTCTCAGTTTATGCTGTAACATTCAGATGGTAAGGTCAGAATTTGTTGTAACCAGCATGAAACATGGATCCATCCTGCTTTGTATAAATGGTTCAGGCCGGTGGTGGTGGTACAGTAGTGTGAGAGATATTTTCTTGTTTACTTTTTTACAATATATTTTATATTTTCTTGTTTACAATTGAGCATTATTGAGCTTTATGTCCATTATTGAGCTTTGTGTACCCATCTTCTACACGCCATGTCACAAATCTCAAATCATCTCAAAGTGGTTTCTGGAACATGACAACGACTTCATTGTACTTTTGTGATGTGATGGAATGGGAGATTCACATCATGGATGTGCCCACAAATCTGCAACAACTGTGTGATGTTATTATGTCAATATGGACCAAAATCTCTGAGGAATGTTTCTGGCACCTTGTTGAATATATGCAACAAAGAATTAAGGCAAATCTGAAAGCAAAAGTGAGTCCAACCTGGTACTAGCAAGATAAAGTAGGTAGTATGTGTATATAAATATACTGAGTATAAATATACAATCAATTCAGAATGGTACAGATATGGCTACAAAAAATTCTGCTGCACTGAAAGTTCTCAAGAGCACAGTGGTCTCCATAATACTTAAATGGAAGAAGTTTGGAAAAACCAGGACTCTTCCTAGAGCTGGCTAACCCACCAAACTAAGTAATCGGTAATAGAGGTGACCACAGTGGTGAAATTGTCCCAAATGGTCACTCTGGCTGAGCTCCAAAGAGCCTGTGTGCAGATGTGAGAAACTTCCAAAAGGTCAACCATCACTGCAGCACTTCAACAATCTGGGCTTTATGGCAGTGGCCAGACAGAAGCCTTTCCTCAATAAAGGACACATGAAAACCCTTCTGGAGTTTGCCAAAAAGCACATAAAGGACTCTCAGACAGAGAAACAAGATTCTCTGGTCTGATGAAATGATGAACACTCTGCCTCCGTTAATTTGCCTCCCATCTCATCAAGCCAGAGAAGAAAACCTCCATGTTACTGCAAAAGATTTACAGGGTGACCTGATTATGGTTGGGTCAAATGTGTCAATGTTCAACCATGAGAAGATCATTTCACAACCATGAACTGAATGGCCGACTCCATGACGCACACTAATCTTGACCAAGAAGCACAAGAAGGGTCTTCTTTTTGATAGACTGAAGAAACCAAACTGGAACTGCTTGACTATACATTTTATAGACAAAAGTTTGTGGACACCTAAAAGATTTATTCCAAACATGGGTGTTAGTATTGAGTTTGTCCCTTACCTTTGCTGCTACAATCTTCCCCTAACGCACTTCCTACTAGATTTTGGAACATGACTGTAATGTTAGCTTCTATCAGACAATAATTCCTATCATAATTTTAAGGTTCTGTGCAGGCCATTCAAGTTGGAACTGACTTGTTGGAAGCGGAAACCTATAAATATGTCACATTGAGAGTCACAGGGGTATTCAGTACAACCTATTCTACTGCTACTGTTTGACTATGGTGAATCCAGAAATGTATGCTTTATATTGTGAATCTGTTACAAGTGAGTATTGTTGAAATAGCAGAGAACAATAATTGGAAGGGGTGTCCACAAACTTTTGTCTATATAGTGTATCTATAAGCGGTGTATAGCGCAAGAAAGGTGAGGTTTATGAACAAAAGTACACTGTCCTCACTTTCAAGCAGGGAGGTAAGTCAGTGATTTTGTGGGGTTGTCTTGTTCTGCATGAACTGGCAATGTTGACCACGTGGCTGGCATCATGGATTCACAGAAATACTAAGCCATTTTGAGAAGGAATATTATTCCTTTTGCGGTGAACTTGATCCTTAGTGATAAATGAACTCTCTAGCAAGACAGTGATTCCAAGCACACTAGTACACCAAAGCTTGGTTAAGGAATCAGTCCTGGAATGTTCTGGATTGTCCTTCTCAGTCACCAGATTTAAATCCCATATAAAATCTTAATTGGGATTTCAAGAAAAAAAGTTCCAGTTCAGAAACCATCACCCCTATGAGCTTCAAGCTTTTGCATATAAATAATTGTCAAAGATTCTGAGCACATAATGAAATCACTTTTTCACAGATTATCAAGGCAAAAGAATGCTCCACCAAGTGAAGACGGTTTTCATTTAAAATCTGAATTATGTTAGCTTATGCCATCAAAATTGTTTATATTTAACAATAAATATTCTTTCTTTGTTTACCGAGACTTATATTTGTATAACTCTTTTCATGCAGCTCTATACACACCACCATAATACCTTTTTAAGGTGATTTCACTAAAGCAAGATTACTTTATATATTATGGGTGTGTCATAGCTTTGCATCCCCTCTACACACACACACACACACACAAAAGCTGACTGTGTAGTCTGCCACGGAGCTAATAAAAGACATGGATATAAAGTTACTGTCTCCTCATCACTGTCAGATGAGTCAGTACATTTTCTGCCAGCCAGCAGTGACTGCAATGGGGCTAGAGTTCAAATATTTGGCCACTCTGTGGTGAAACCCAGCATTTCTTTACAAAGACTGGCAATGTAGCAACTTTTCAAGAAATAACAATGTATTTGCTTCTTCAGAACATGATTATCAGACATCACGTGGAACTGAACATCAGCTGGTGAGATATTATGTTGGAGCTGTTGCATGAGTGTCTTTGAGATTGCAATAAAAAGAATCAAGGATAATCTGTATTGAAATTTATAACCTTCTTCTCTGATGGCAGACAAATACAGTGGTGCTTGAAAGTTTGTCAACCCTTTAGAATTTTCTATAGTTCTGCATTCAATTCATGGACAGATGTCCTGACATTTTCCTTTAGAATTCCCTGAGATAATTCAGAATTCATTGTTCCATCAATGATGGTAAGCCGTCCTGGCCCAGATACAGCAAAACAGGCCCAAACCATGATACTACCACCACCATGTTTCACAGATGGGATAAGGTTCTTATGCTGGAATGCAGTGTTTTCCTTTCTCCAATCATAACACTTTTCTTTTAAACCAAAAAGTTCTCTTTTGGTGTCATCCGTCCACAAAACATTCTTCCAATAACCTTCTGGCTCGTCCACATGATCTTTAGCAAACTGCAGACGAGCAGCAATGTTCTTTTGGAGAGCAGTGGCTTTCTCCTTGAAACCCTGCCATGCACACCATTGTTGTTCAATGTTCTTCTGATGGTGGACTCATGAACATTAACATTACCCAATGTGAGAGAGGCCTTCAGTTGCTTAGAAGTTACCCTGGGGTCCTTTGTGAGCTCACCAACTATTACACGCCTTGCTCTTGGAGTGATCTTTGTTGGTCGGCCAATAGTCAATGGACAGTGGTCTTGAATTGTCTCCATTTGCACATTTACATTTACAGCATTTCACAGACATCCTTATCCAGAGCGACTTACAATTGATGCAACCTTGCAATCCAAGCAATTGTGGTTTAAGGGCCTTGCTCAAGGACCCAACAGTGGCAGCTTGGCAGAGACCTTCTGGTCCATAGTCCAGTACCTTACCCGCTAGGCTATCACAGTCCCACATAATCTGTTTGAATGTGGAGTCCAAAGGTTTTGTATCAACAACTTTTTTTCTGCGGTCATCAGAAATCTCCTTTGTTCGTGCCATGATACACCTGATTGTCATCCCATTTATTAAACACACCTGACTCTAATTTCACCTTCAAATTAACTGCTAATCCTGGAGGTTCACATACTTTTGCCACTCACTAATATGTTATATTGGATCATTTTCCTCAATAAATAAATGACTAAGTATAATATTTTTGTCTCATTTGTTTAACTGGGTTTTCTTTATCTACTTTTAAGACTGATGTTTTAGATGTTTTAGGTCATATTTATGCAGAAATATAGAAAATTTTAAAGGGTTCACAAACTTTCAAGCACCACTGTACACTCATTGACAAAAAAATAACACATCTAGATAGAAATGTCGGATTGCTGCAAAACTTGGCTCACAGTTATGTCACAGGTAGATATGTAAATTATTACAGGTGTGGTCTGATTAGACACTGGGACTTGTAATGTAAATGTAAATGTAAAGGTGAGAGATCACTGACTGCTAAACATGCCTCTACGATGTATGCCTCAGACTTGAGAGGGGGAGCATCATTGGGCTGAGAGAAGCAGGATGGTCATTTTCAATGATTTGCCCACCATCTAGGCCATTCTGACCTAGTTGTTATGAGGTGTTGGGAGCACTGGGTTCCATGAGGGCATGTACACATGGCGAACAGGCTCTGGTCAGCCAGACAGATCACCAGTAGAAAAGGTAGTTTAATCTGCCGACAAGCAGGAGCAGCTCCAACAGTTTTCTTGTCCACCATCCAGACATATGTGGCACCAGGCACTTACAATAAGAAAATTTGTTGTCACGGTGCCAACTACGTGTCCTGTCATTGACAGCTAGTCACTGTCACCGTTGTTTGCAGTTGTGCTATTGACAAGAAACCTGGACTGCTATGGACTGGAACCTCATTGTCTTCAGCAACAAATCCAGGTTCCGTTTGGGATCCGATAAAAGTTGGGCTTGAGTATGGAGGCCTTGTGATGAATGATTAAATCCTGTTTTTGCTGTGGTGCACACTGCCCCAACTGCTGGTGTGATGATCTGGGGAGCCTTTGCATATGAGAGTCAGTCACCCCAGTAGTGATACGAGAGATACTAACAACTCAGCGATATGTGCAGGATCGTGTGTTGTCTTTCATAGAAGGCCTCCAACTGGTAGGATAATGATCACCCAAGCACAGCAAGGGTTTCCCAGGAATGTCTCTGCCAGATTACAACACTTCCTTGGCCTATCTGTTTGCCAGATTTTTTGCCAATCAACCATTTATGGGACTAGCTGGGATGCCAGCTACTGCACCCTACAAGTGTGCAGGATCTACAGGTCCAGCTGCAACATCTGTGGGCAAATGTGTCACAAGATACCATACAGAACCTGTATTCCTCCATGTTCAACTGTATCTTATCTTGTATCCAGGCTAGACATGGCCAAACAAGGTACAAGAGCCTCCTTTCAATTGTACAGTTTCAGCAAATGAACTTATTTTTTCACTCTAATATTGTAATCACTTACATATACCATCATTACATTCACACATATAAAGTTTCATTAGATTCCAACATCTCCTTCTTGGTGTATATGTTTGTCAATGAGTAGAATACTGCACTCCAGATACTATCAATGGTGGTTCATCACTTATTCATAGATTCATGGTTACATTAAATTTTTAGTTGGTTTTAAGTTTTGTGGGTAGTCCAGTGGGGCTAGCAAAGAAGGACTACAAAGACTGAATGAAGCCAGAAGCTAAGGGACTTACTGTCACCTAAATACACACAATGATCGGGTTAATTCTGGCTAAACACAGAACACCTATTATTATGGGCCTATATCGGGACTTAAAATGTTCTGAACTTCTGAACAGTCCTAATCCATGGATGGCTTGTCCAAAGTAGTTCAACTCCAAAGAAAGTTAACAATGTATGAGAGAAAAAATGGAGGCCAAGTCACTCAGGCAGAAATTGTGTTCAGAACCACGGACAGCGCACAAGGAACCGTTTAACAACCAAAGGACAAGGGCAATTTCTTAGCAATCACAGTGTATACATAAGACATGCATACAGACAACCTGCAGTTGTTTGAACTGTACATTATATCAGCTGTAGGTTGCTCAAGATAAAGGGTGTCTGCTAACTCTTGTAAATGTGCACTCACCATTCACTTTATTAGATACGCCAACATCTTTCTACATTCATTGTCCATCTTATCAGTTCAATCTTACCATATAGAAACACTTTGTAGTTCTACAATTACAGACTGTAGTCCATCTGTTTCTTTACATACTTTGTTAGTCCCCTTTACTCTGTTCTGTAATGATCAGCACCCCCACAGGACCACCACAGATCAGGTACTACAACTCCTAATCAGAAAAAGTTATGGAAAATAACTTTTAATAATAAAACCTAGTGCTTCTTACATTTACTTTGAGTTTTATTTCATTGCAGACAGTATGAACCCAAGATATGTCATGTTTTGCCAGGTCAACTTCAGTTCATTTTTTATTAAACATCCATTCCTGCATTTCAGACTGTTGGGCTGGTAAAGCATTTACCACTTTGTAATGTTCCTATTCCTTTTTACCACACTTCAAAGACATAACACTTAGGATACCAAGTGATGAAGTGTTATTTTCAGGTGTTATTCTGTCCCATTCTTCCTGAAAACATTTTTAGGTGTGTAATAGTACAGGGTTGTCATTGTTGCATTATATACCTGACAGGAACAAGGTTACATCGATACACACGATTGATACATTTCATCAGTACAGGTTCAATATCATACATGGTCACAGGCAATTTAGTATCTCCAATTCACCTAACTTACATGTATTTGGACTGTGGGAGGAAATCGGAGCACCCAGAGTAAACCCATGTGAACATGCACACAGAAAGTACCCAGGACCCACTCCACCTGGGATCGAACCCAGGGTCTTCTTGCTGTGAGGTGAAGGTGCTACTGCGCCGCCCGTTTCTTAATGAAAAAACTATGTTGGTCTATTTCTTTAACCTATTTCATGTACCTCGTCAGCATATCAGTGATTGCTAACATTCTGAAATGAAAAATGCTTTACCCACGTGTATGCATTTATGCACATGTACAGTCGACTGTGATAACTGCAGGAATTAACGTGGTGCATGGTTACAGTATTCGTGGCGATAATTGAGTGAACTCCACTCACTAAATACCTGGTGTCAATGTTTACATTTTCTGTCTGAGGGAGGGGAGCACAGCAGACACAAGACTGGGAACAAGTGCCCACTCCATGGCTCCAACCAAGAAAAATGTATCTACATATTCCCCATGTCCATATCCTGCAATACTGATGTTCCCCAGAAACTGACATATCAAAGGGGACCTTTATTATTATTGTTTACTTGAATGTTTTTATCATTATAAATAAGTGTCAAAAACTCAAATATTGTACTTCAACTTTTAAAATTATATTATGTTTTGTTTTCACTTTTTATGTTCCATTATTTGATAGAGTTAATTTTAGGAGGACAAAGCAGAAAGTTAATGAACCAACTTGTAATAGGTGGAAATCTATGAAAGTGTCATACTGAGTCACTGCATTGTTCACTACAACCCATTCTATTGCCACTGTTTGTCTATGGAGACTTGAGCCTTTATTCTTCATTTTACGGACATGTTAGCAGAGAGTGTGGCATAAGTAACATATCAATAATTAATAGGTAATGAGTGTAATGAGAATAATGAGTGTCTAGTTTTGGCCACACAGAGTATTTTTTCATTAAAACCATTCAGATGTGAATGCTCCTTTTTCTAACCCGTCCATATGCTATTGATTAATAGAATGTCAAAGTCAATGTAACATTTACTTATACCAAAGTTTTTACAATAGAGCATTGTCTCAAAGCAGCTTTACAAATATCTATGCCCACATTCCCCGGTTGAGCAAGGCTAGTGTGACAGTGGAAAGGAAAAACTAAACTCAATAAATGTGAAGAAACCTTGGGAAGACCAAGTCTCAAAAAGGTACCCATCCTTGTTAGGCAGCCTAGATGTTATAAGTAAGAAATAAACAAAATTGTCTAAATAATACATGTATAATAACAGTTTAAATTCACAGAAGCTACATCGAATAATTAAAATAGAGGATATAATAAATAGATAAAATATAACATAAGCTTTATAATTTATAAATATATATAATACATTAAAGAGATAATACAATAGTACGGAGAACAGTATAAAGAGTCACTGAAGTTTTAATGTCCTCCAGCAGGTAACAGCTTTGCTGGCAAGGCATCCTTAATGTTGGTAAATGTGATGGTGGTCAGTTTAAAGTTCTGTTTCCACTCTTTTGAGATTTACAGGAAAAATGGAGGCTTCTGGATTTACTTTGCACTAATTTGACATTCAGCTTTAGTATCTGTTGAAGGTTATATTTGCACAGTTTGCATTATCAGCCCATTGTATGTTTTACTGGACATTTATCCCAAGTAAATAACTAAAGATAAAAGATCACAATGTTCAGTTTTTAAAGCAGTTGTAATATCAAATCTTATGATATAATAAATATTATAAGAAACCTATTGACACTATGTAAATTGTTGAGTGAAAGAACACTGAACTGAGTCACATTGACTGGCATGAGCAAAGGCAGTATCTTTCATTAGGCTGTTCAAGGTCATAAAGGATCAATTCATGATAAAACAGTTGCACTGAACCAGTTTGCTCTTCCAAGCAAATGTTTGCCTACATTGATAAGGTACCTTGGATTTGTATATATGGGGGACTGTGGTAGCCAAGCAGTTAAGGTACTGGACTATGGACCAGAAGGTCCAGGGTTCAAATCCCACCTCTGGGTCCCACTGTTGGGTCCTTGAGCAAGGCCCTTAACCCACAATTGCTTGGACTGTAAGACTGTATCAATTGTAAGTCGCTCTGGATAAGGGCATCTGCTAAATGCTGTAAATGTAATGTAAATGTATATTCTTTCCCTGTCTGTCAGCATCCCACATGACTATTAATTAGAAAAAGAGCATTTGATTTTCATTTTCTGTATGTTGTGGCATGATCATTTCATTTGGTGTTTGTTGTTGTGCTAATGTGTTGTTCATTTTCAGTAGTTCTTTGTTTAAATAAAACAACCCCAAATCTGAAAAAGTTGGTACAGTACGGAAAATGCAATTAAAAACAAATGCAGTTGTCCTTACATTTACTTTTACTTTTATCTCAATGCAGACAGTAAGTTTTTTTGTCTGGTAAACTTGATTTAATTTGTTAATAGACATCCATTCTTGCGAGGTGATGTCAACAGGTGATTATAATCATGACTTGGTACAAAAGCAGTATGCACAAAATGCTGAGTCTGAGGAACAAAGGTGAGCAGAGGATCTCCAGTTTGTCAACGCATGCATAAGAAAATTATTGATTATTCTCAAAGAAAAACTGACAGTGTCATTGCCTTTGGTAAGGATAATTCACGCTGTAATGGCAGCATTAATGCAGAAAAGTACACTGAGATTTTAGAGCAACTTATGGTGCCTTCAAGACGACATTTTTTCCAGGGATGTCCGTGCATTTTCTAACAAGACAATGCAAAAAGTTTGAACTGAATTGTGCAAAACCCTTTCAGTATTTAATTTAGAAACCTTGTTTTTAAACATTTTGATAATTTTCTCACACATTTGTTGATAAACTGGAGATCCTCTGCCCACCTTTTCTTTTTAAGCCTTTCATGGATACTGCTTTTGTACCAAATCATAATTACAATCACCTGTTTGATGTCACATCATTATTTTTTTGCTCAACATTAGGTTCTAAGTTACTTCAACTTTTTTGGGTCTTAGCATTTTTGGAATGTTTATGTGGATGTTCATTAACAAATGAAAAAGTTGACTGGACAGTATCTTGGGTCCATACTGTATGTAGTTAAATAAAGTGAAAGTTAATGTAAGAAACACAGTGGGTTTTTTTTTTTTTATCTCATTTTCCATACTGCCTCATTTTCTGATTTGGGTTTTTAAGTTAACAAATGGGAAGTGATACTGCTTTGCTATGTACAAAAGAGATGAGTGTGTAGAAAGAGATTTGCAACCATGCTTAATCACATTTGACTTTTGATTCAACAAATCTGTGACAACTGATGGCCTCTTTTCAAATACAATGGCATTCAGTTTAATATAGGGGAATGGAACATATTTCGAGGATTTATGTCACTCAACATCCACAGAACAAGGCTGATCAAATAGCTAGTCTCTAACTGTCAAATGCATGTATTCCTGCCTGCCAGCATTAAATCCCCTTAGACCAGCCAGTACTATAGTACAATGATTTATATTCTCTTATTGCCTCCCTGTCTATCAGCTGCTTGTCCTGCTAAGCCTCATGACTAGTATAGCAGATTTAGGACCTGAAAGGTTTCCTTTAATACATATTTTACTGCAGCTGGCCATACACATAGACAACCTTCAAATCACACAGGTGTTACATCATGAAGAAATATTAGCGGTAAAAGCACACCTGTACTCTTTCCCTATGTACTCTCTGCACTGATACAGGTAGAATATGAATTTCATTCAGTGCTGGGAGCACATTGCAGCTCATTACTCATGAACACCTGCACTCAAGAGTTCAACCAAAAATAATAATTATAGCAGTGTTCGAGAACTGAGTGACATGGCAGTTCTAAGCTTTAGCATTGATGCTAACTGTGAGAACATGCCATATGTCAACACATTCACTGTAGATACATAGGTAACCAATATATTCCTTTTTGGAGCCCCTGGCACTTCTTAAAGGCTTCTTAAAGGCTTTGCATCCCCACCACTTCTGTCACTTTTCTGTTTATTAGTTAAAAAATGAATAAGCCACAGATTTTCATCTGTTTATACAGACCATATTCAGAGTGGTAGCAGTGACGTCTTACCAGATTAAGGAAAGTCATACACAAAGGTGCTTTCACTAACCATATTTATGAGTAAATATTTGCTTTCCGAGAATCTCAGAATGCTTTCTTTTGTCCGTCTTGTACAGACCTGTTTATCAGCAATTCTTAAAAGCCCTACCTAACCACATTAAGTCATGTAAAAGACAGTAAATTATGTTTCAAATACATTGTCATTTTGGCCTACTGGTATACTTCTTGACAACCGCTGTGAAGATATAAAGTGCTGCTTGAAATATAAAGTGCCTTTTAGTTATGATTTATTTATTTTCCCTATTTTATGTATTTAATTTTCCATATTTCTGCATAAATCTACACCATCATCAGATTTGTAGACAGGTCCAAAAAGTAAATCTAGAACCAAATCAAACAAATGAGACAAAATATTATACTTGTTCATTTATTTCTTGTGGGCAACAATACAATATTACATAACTATGAGTGGCAAAAGTAAGTGAACCTTTAAGATCAATAGTTAATTTGAAGGTAAAATTAGAGTCAGATGTTTTCAGTCAATAGTAATACAATAAGGTATGTGTGTGTGTGTGTGTGTGTGTGTGTGTGTGTGTGTGTGTGTGTGTGTGTGTGTGTGTGTGTGTGTGTGTGTGTGGGGTCACCTTCTTGTATTTGAAGAGCACTGATCAAGCAAAGACAGATCTTCGCATCCTATGAGGGTTGTATCATGGCACGTGTTCATGTATCATAGCACAAACAAAGGGGATTTCAGAGAAGTTCTTTATGCGAATCAGGCTAACTAAAGACCTCTCTCACATTGGTTAATGTTAATATTCAACCTGCTGTATCTGGGCCAGGATGGCTTACCTAATTTGTAGAACAATGATCTGATTTATGTGAACTGATTGTGGTTCTGACTGATTGTGAACTCAATAGAATGTGGGTCAAGCAGAAAGTCACTGACCCTAAGCACACAAGTCATTTTACCAATTAATATTTAAAGGAGAATAAAGTTAATATTTTGGAATGACCAAGTCAAAGTACTGACCTTAATCCCATATAAATGTTGTGAATGTAGTTTATTTTTGAAAACTCAACAACATTTCAACAGCAGCTCAACAACAATTGTTTTGTATGGGAGAATGGGCTAAATTTCTTCTAAACCAATGTGCAGGACTGATCAACAGTTACTGAAAGCATTTTGTTGCCATTATTACTGCACAAGGGGTTTATATCAGATATCGAAGGCAAAGGTTTGCATATTTTTGCCACTCACAGGCATGTAATATTGGATCATTTACTTCAAGAAATAAATGAGCAGGTATAATATTTTTGTCTCATTTCTGTAATTGGGATTTCTTTATCTACTATTAGGAATTGTGTGTATCTGATGATGTTTCAGGCCACATTTATGCAGAAATATGGTCCAT